>CATKHJ010125555.1:0-46241 GCA_949750685.1 Vernicia montana | reverse complement strand
TTTTTTTTTTTTTTTTTTTGACACATGTAGGGCTTGAAGTCAAATATATAAAGCACAAGGTTGATGTAGTAGATGAAAAGAATTTGATATATAACTACACAGCAATTGAAGGTGAACCCTGGATGGATACCCTTGAAAAAGTTACTTATGAAACTCATATACTACCTTCTCCTAATGGAGGATCTATCGGCAAGTACATCACCAAATATCACCCAAAAGGCGATGGTAAGATCGATGTTGACAAAATCAAGGAAGGCGAAGAGAAGGGCATTCAAATGTTCAAGGCCATTGAAGCTTATCTCTTGGCAAATCCTGATATCTAAAAAAATAAAATACTAGCTATCAGTGTCCTAATTAATTAAAAAACATGGTTTTCTTGTGTACCCATCTGCTTAATTAACTTGGTTCAGCTAAAAACTGGAAATCTTTTTTTTTTTTTCTTTTTCAGGGCCAAAATTACTTTTGGCTTGGTAATAAAAGTCTCTACATGTTGTGTTGAATTGATGGATTGTACTTTACCGTGGTATTAATAAATATACTAAGTTTTCATTTCCTTCATAAATAATGATGCTTAATTTCTTGATTTTTACATATTAATTAATGTTCAATTTTTAACAAGAATGTTTAAGTTTCAGAAAACATGGCCAAGCAACAAAAACAAAATCCTTAATCTTGGTTTGGCTTAATTAACTACTACTTGTATATATATATGTCACTTTCTATATATATTAAATATATTCAAAGGGTAAGACAGGATAATTATATATATATAAGTTAGGCAACATCTACCAAGTCATCAGGTTATATAATGACAACACAACATAAAAGAATCCAGATGTCCCCATCAGCTTGGCCTTCTAATTTCAAAGGGTGTAAATGAGACTAAATACACTTGAGCTATTCTAACTTGACTCCTAAAATATTCAAATTTGATTTGATTTTAGTCAATAATAACGAAATTAGGGGAGGGCCGAAAGGGCCCTTAACTTAGGTGAAAAATTATAAAAATTTGACATACTGTATTTATTCCTCTTATTTTAAGTATTTTTTAAAAATATATATATATAGAATTTAATTTAATTATATATATCATTTTATTGTAAATTATAGTCTAAAAAATTTTGTATCTTATAAAAAATTTTTTTGGCTCCATCACTGCTAATCAAGCTCTAGCTCGAATAATGAGTCAAGTCGAGTTTGAGTATTATAATACTCGACTCAAATAGCTAACGAGTTTAATCGAAAATTAATATTTTATATAATTTTAAATATATTTTATATTATATATAATAATTTATTAATTCGATCTTAAACTTGAATCTAATCGAATTTATTTAAATTTTAATTTGGCATTAATAAATAAGTTAATTTATTTTTTTATAACAATTAAACCTAAGCGAATCGAACTCGAGTATTTTAAAAATTAATTCGAATCGAATTCGAATTTCAAAATAAAAACTCGATTGAGCTCAAATCGATTTTTGACCTTCAAATTTTTTAATCGAGTTGAACTCAAACTCAATATTATTCTACTCGACTTAGCTCCATTACTCTTCCTTAAAACCCTCAATATGAGGTTTCACTATCAGTCAATTAATTATATATTATACTAGATTATGAAAAATCTACCGTTTTTGTACTTTATTACAAGTCATTCACAAAATCTATCACTAGATTATGAAAAATGAAAATCTCTCTTTTGACAAAACCATCATATCTCATCCTTAGAAGTTAGAATCAGAAAATTTCAAATTTACTTGAACATTAAATTCATTAATGGCCGCCTAAGAGACAAGCAAGTGATGACCGATGAGTGGCTTATTAGTCATCTATATCCGTGCCCATAATTTTTGTTGCCTGCATTTCCCTTTTTTATAATTTTTTCAGTCAAAATTCTTTTTATATATATATATATATATATATATATATTAATTTAGTTTCAATAGACTGCTCAAATTCAAATCTAGATGAAAACAACTTAAATATTATTGAAAAATTTAAATATTATTGAATTAGAGCTTCTTGTTATTACTTTTTTTTTTTTATATGAAAAATGTTTAATGAGTCGAAATAATATTGTAAGCTATACAATATAAGTAACTCTTTCATTTAACATTCATCACTAAATTTAATAATTTTTTATAATTTAAAAGATTTGAATATAAAACCTCATATTTTTTACATTTTTAAAGAGATGAAAAGATCAATCAAATCATACTTTATTGATTTTAATTGTTTATTTTAAATTTGATTTGGTGTAATATCACATCTATGTGCAATTATTTATTTACTACTCGGTCCATTGACTAACCGAATAGACCGCCAACCAATAATCTAGTAGTAATTCTTTTGTCTTGACTGAAAAATAAGAGAAATTCGTGACACAATAGTTGCCGTCTTCTATACTCTTTTATTGAATTGATTGAATTTCTGCAATTTTTTTCAAAAATGTTTTTACAGATCTAATTTTGAAATAATAATTTTTTTGTTCTATTTATTGATTAACAGAAATTTTGTTATAACAGAAGTTACGGATATATATATGAATATTAATAAATTTTTCTTTTTAAAATAATAGTTCTTGGTAAAAATATACTCAATATTAAATTAAAAATTATATTAAACAATACAACCCAATACAAACAGCAAAAAAATTTAGGAGTTAAATCTGCAATATCCCAGTAACTCAATTTTAGTACTACCTCCCATGCCTATTGGTTGCTTGTGGATTTTTGAAAATAAAGATTTGGACCAAATTTATCAATTTAGTTGTATATATGATATTTAACTAAATAATAGTATAAATTATCTTGAACTTCATCCAAAGCAGAGAGTTCTTTGTTGCATTGGAAAAAACTTTATATTTTATAGAGAAAATTACGATTGCAGATAGAAGACTGACTAATTGATAACTTGACCGAATATTAAAGGGATAAAAGACTAAATAATGCTAATTAGATAATTATATATGTCACAATTTGTCATGGTAAGGTTGGAATTATGTATATATATTCTTAAAATATAATACTCTTTCTTTGACATTTTAAAGATGACTCTAGAAGGGAGCAATACTACTTTCACACAAAACCTTGAGTTCTTTCTATAAATACCTCTCTTATCCCATTGCATTTTGCCACACACAACAAAGATATATATCAACTAAATTAATATATACCTTCTTCATTATTATTTTGATATTTGATATTTATATCATGGGTATTCTAACTTTTGAGAAAAAGGTTGCTACTGCAATCCCTCCACCCAAGTTGTTCAAGGTCTTTGTCCTTGAATCTCATAACTTTGCCCCTAAGATTCTTCCCCACTTCATAAAGAATGTTGAGATCATTCAAGGAGATGGAGGGGCTGGAAGCATTAAGAAAACTACTTTTGCAGATGGTCAGTTTAATTAATTATTATTATATCATTATTTACTTTATATATATATATATATATATATTAGAAAATTTTAATTAGAACAAAGATATAAAGAGGTTTAATCTCAATAAAGTATGAAGTAACATATGATTTTTACTAAATTATTATGTTTTATTTGGACATGCAGGGATGGGAATTAAATATTTAAAGCATAAGGTTGATGTAGTAGATGAAGACAATTTCATATATAATTATACAGCAATTGAAGGTGAACCATGGATGGATACACTAGAAAAAATTACTTGTGAGACTCAGATAGTGCCTTCTCCTGATGGAGGATCCATCACCAAGTTCATCAACAAGTACCATCCAAAGGGTGATGGAAAGCTTGATGCTGATGTAATTAAGAAAGCCGAAGAAAATGATGCAGGAATGTTCAAGGCAGTCGAAGCCTACTTCTTAGCAAATCCTAATGCCTAAAATTAAAATATATATCAATAATGTCCTAATTAATTAAGGTTTATATAGTTTTCTTGTGTGCTACCACTTGAATATTGGTTCAGCTAAGAACTGGCCATCTTTATTGCTTTTACCAAAAATAACTTTTGGCCTTGTAATAACAGTCTACGCATGGTTGTGTTGAATGGGTGGCTTGTATTATGTATGCTATATATACTGTACTAAATTTTCCTTTCCTCTATGAATGATGGCTTTCTTGATTTTTGCATTTTAATTTTCCAAATTTTAACAACATTTAAATTTCAAACAACATAACCAATTAAGCAACTTTAATTCTGATTGAACTTAATTAAATAAATCTTAATTTCTCTTTTTGTACTTTCTTATTAGCCATTGACAAAACTATAGCATATCTCTTTTTGTACTTTATTATTAGCCATTGACAAAACTATAGCATATCTCCTTTTGTACTTTATATTTCATATTTTAAGGAGAGAAAATTAAGATTCCACACAGAAGACTTAACTAAATGCTAATTAGTTCATTAATTCTTTTTCCAAAATTTTGTCAAGATTTATTTATGTGAAGAATTTGATGAAGAGTAATCCATGATTCCAATCTTTAATATGTTGTTATTAATAGATTATATACATGAAAATTCGTTTAAAATTTCAGAGTATGTGCATGGAAATTTCACAAGCAATTCTAAATTAAAAAAAAAAAAAATCAATTCTAATTAATACGACTTTCTAAAACCAATCTGATTGCAACCTTCAACTTAATTATTTTTATTTTTCTTTTCTTTTTTTGAGGTTAATTAACCCCTAACTTTAGATTATTTATATCGAAAATGCTAATTTATTTTCCTGTGAGCTGGAGGGGACAAAAATTAAAGAAAGGTGAAGTCGTGGTTAACTCGGTTCATTAACTAAATCACGCAAGTTTATTTTTTAAAACGGAAATTAAATAGAGGAGATTTGTTCAAATTTCTTGTGTTAATAAGGCACTTTCTTATTAGGTTGTTAAGATAATTTTTCTTTAAAAATCGTTTCTCCAAAATTATTTTACGTACAGAGATAATTTAGGCTGCTAAGGTAAAATTTCGTTAACAATCGTATCAAAATCTAAGTGTTTAATTTCCTTAGCCCTTTCCACTGCATAAAAAATATAGGCATTTCGTAGAGTATTTCATAGTATATATATATATATGTTCATTATCAAGCATGCCTTCTCTGAATTAAAATCTCTTTAATTTGAATTTTAGCGATAATCTGAGCAATAAATAGAGATTTGAAACCCCTTGCCTCCCCAATGCTCAAAAAGAAACTTCAAGCTTATTTCATTTGATCCTAATTTTACAATTAATAAGGCCGTAATAATAAATAGAGATTTGAAACCCCTTGCCTCCCCAATGCTCAAAAAGAAACCTCAAGCTTATTTCATTTGATCCTAATTTTACAATTAATAAGGCCGTAATGGGTGTTTTGTCTTTTGAGAGGGAAATTACAACTTCAATCCCACCAACAAAGATGTTCAAGGTCTTTGTCCTTGAACCTGACTCTGCAATCCCTCAGGTTGTTAAGAGTGTGGATATCATTGAAGGAAATGGAGGCCCTGAAACCATTAAAAAAACTACTTTTGCTGAAGGTTAATTAGTATTTATTCACTTAATTACTAGTATATAATTAACATAAGGTTAATTAATTGTACCAAGGTCATAAATTAGGGTACAAATATAAATACATAATGTGTTTTCTATATGCAGGTTGTGAATTCGAGAGTGTTAAGGCACAAATTGACGCCACAGACACAGATAATTTTACACACTGCTACAGTGTTATTGAAGACGAGCCGTGGATGGACATATTTGAGAAAATTTCATATGAGATAAAAATAATGTCTTCTCCAAGTGGAGGATCCATTATCAAGACTACAAGCAGGTACCACAAAAAGGAAAACAGTGCTGAGCTCAATGAAGACAGATTCAAGGCTGGAGCAGAGAAGGCTCTGGTAATATTTAAAATAGTTGAAGCCTATCTCTTGGCAAATCCTGATGCACATAACTAAAACTTGTTTAAACACAGACAATTTTTTTCTTTGTTGTATTGATTATATATACAAAAAGCACACAATATATGGAAATGATTATCTTAAAAGAATTTTGATACGAGTTTTTCTAGCTGATATTATTTATTTTAGCAGCATTTTCTGCAAAAATTGTTGACCTTTTTATCAAAATCATCAAACCATCATTCAGAGCTTGGAAGTATTATACAAAAGAAACAAGCAAGTAATATAACTTGATCAGATAATAATTGCTGTACTTTTATTGAAAGAAAAAAGGGTATAACACATTCACTTTTCTTTGCAATAGAAAATAACAAGCATCTTGAGTTCTTGACACTTACAATTGCTAAATTCTTATTAGCAAACCAAACAGGCAGTGTTTGTAAGGCAGAAAAATGCCCAATAAAAAAAAGTGAGAAATTATATATATCAAAGCCACACCTCTTACAAGCATAAGAGTGATTTATTAATACATAGTGCCTTCAATTTTAGAAGGTATCAGGATTTGCCAACAAGTAGGCTTCAACAGCCTTGAACATTCCTAAGGCCTTTTCTTTGCCAGCCTTAATTTGGTCTTTGTTAAGCTCAAAGTCACCAATGGTGTAGTACTTGCCGCTCTCTGTGCAAATGCATCCTCCATCAGGGGATTGCTCGAACTTGATATCATAAATGATTTTTTCAATCACATTCATTAACATATTACCTTCAATTACACTATGACTGAACTTGAAATTCTCTTTATCAATTGCTTCAACCTTATGCTTCGAATACTTGAATTGGCTAATTGCAAATAAAAAAATTAAAAATTCAGAACAATATATATATATATATATAACACTAAAATTAGAGCAAGTATGACAAAGAAATCATGCCTTCGCCAAAAGTAACTTTTTTAATGGTTCCAGCCTCTCCATCTCCTTCAAGGATTTCAACACTCTTAAAGGCCTGTGGTATAATGTTTGGTAACAGAATGTCAGAATCAAGAACCAAGGCCTTGTATAGCTTAGCTGCAGGGAAGGAGGAGGTGACTACGAATTCATAGGAAACAACACCCATTATAAGTTATTAGGATTTTTGAAAATGATAAAAAGAAGGAATAGAATTGGATATTGATTTATGCTTTGTTCATGAGATGAAGAAATGTGGTAGGCAAGAGGGTGATATTTATAGAGTACTGCAGCCAAAAATGAATCCTGAGATATGTCTTGTTTTATTTTGTTGGATTTCTAGCTTTATGACGCCCAAAAGATAAAATACAAAGTCCAAATCTCTTCTATTAGAAACAAAATTTTGGATCAAAGTTGCCAATTATGCTTAGAAACTAGGGAGTATAGAAAAAATTGAGACGACTTGAACATGAACATGAATACGTTCAAGATTAAAACTTGATGGATGCATAGTTTAATTAGTTAGCATGTGACCAATGATCGAAAGCCCAAATCCACTTCTTTAAATTCAGTTGGGCTTGGCTCCTATCCGCCAAATTTCAAGGGTTTGCCGTGCTCCTAAAAACGACCAAAAGCCTTAAGAGACTATAGGTGAACGAATATTTATTTTGATCATTTCCATAAAGAAAAATTATGTCCGGTGTCGTTTATATTAAAATTTTCTCAAAATATTGCCACGTGTTCATGTATTTCTCTTTACTCCACATTAGTTGTGAAATCGTGCTTTTGTACGAGTGTTTATTTAATTATTTATTTTAATAATTTATATTAAAAAATAATTTGAAATGAAATGATAAAACTTAAAAATTGTAATTTAAGAATCGCTAACGTGTTAACTTAAAAATGGTAATTCAGCACAAATTTGGAATAATTGACTGAATGAAACTAATAAGTCAAATTCTTATTAGCAGTTTCTTGTAGTCTGAGAAATCGAAAAATATCAAAATCACAGCTTCAACAAGCATAAGAGTAAAAGACAGAGTATAAATTCTAGTCATAGTGTAAATTTAATTTCCACACGCTTCTTTAAAAGATTTGAATTTTCATTTTAAATAAAGCCATATTATTATATGCTCAAAAATGAGACTAATGGAAAATTGAGAAAATTAGATGTATAGGTCCTTGAATCAGAGTACTGAACCAATATCAAATTGGATAAATTTTAAATTTTAATACCCAGAAATTTGTTGTTAATAAAAAACTCAGTACACAAACAGCAAATAGCTAGTCTAATTTACAGCATCATCAGAATTTGCCAAGAGGTATGCTTCAATGGTTCTGAACATGCCTAGAGCATTTTGCTTGCGGGCCTCAATTTCCTCTTGGTTAATCTCAGCGTTGCCAATAGGATAATACTTGGTGTTGCTCTTGCAAATGGATCCTCCATCAGGGGAGGCTTCAAATTTATACTCGTAAGAGAGTTTCTCAAATGTGTTCATCAACACTTCACCTTCAATCACAGAATAAGCATACATGAAATTCTCCTTATCTATAGCATCTGTCCTCTCTTTCACATATTTTCCTGAAGAAAATCAAACAAACACTTTCAATTTGCTAAATAACGCTATTTAAATAAAATTCTAATAAAGGTATCTAACTTAATTAATTACCGTCACTTGAGGTAATTTGCTTAATGGTTCCAGGACCTCCATCTCCTTCTATGGTGACAAAGCTTGTAATAACCTGTGGGAAAATTTTAGGGAGAAAAGTCTGGGCATCAAGGACAATGGCCTTGAACAACTGGGCTGGAGGGACTGTGCTAGTGATCACCATGTCATAAGTGAAAAAACCCATATTGAATTTTGATAAAAGTTGTAAGATTATCAAATGAAATGAGGAAATAGAATGACTAATAGAAATTTCTTTGGATCGGAGAAATTTGGAAATGAAATTGCATCTGAAATTACCAGGAAATGCGATATATTAAAGAATCAATATTCTGTTGGAAATATAAGAATCTATTTGTAGGATAAAAACAGGACACCTAATTATTCCTCAATGTGGCCTAAACACCATTATCACCTGATATGATCTTAGGTGGGGTCATGTGCACATCAAATCTAGATCAATGTTATCCAAGTCTAAGCATTCAACAAAAATTAATGAAGGCATTTAAATGTCCAAATAAGAGGGCTATGATCATTCATGATGATGGGAAAATGGTATCCGCAAGTGAAAGTGAAGATCAACCAAAACACTTTCATCTCTTATTTTCTATATTGCAAAATAGGTTCTTGTTTGCAATATAAACAACGGCTCTAGGTTTTACGTGTATCTTTAGTTCGTGATTCAAATTGGATCAAGGTTTTCAATCAATAAATCTGATTTGGCTTTTCAATGAGATTCGCTTCCATATTTAAAGTTGGGATTTGAAAGCAAATCTTTTGAGATTCACATTATCACATAAATTAAAAATTATAATTTGTACTTTACTCGCGTTTAGTGTGTTTAGACGTGCTAGCATCGAGTCATATTTACTAACAGTCTTAACTCGACTCGCAATCGCAATTGATCTCAGAAACAAACTATACATGGTAGCTTAGTCTCATAAACTGACAGAACCAACCATTTTATATAAATGGGTCTTAAAGATATTGAAGATTAACCAAAACCTATTTGAGTTAGTATATTTATATCAAACAAACACTAATACTTAAAATCAATTGAAGAATCTGTAGCCAATCACTTCAAAGGTTTGACTCTGCCATTTATTTGAATTTTTTTAATGTAATTTATTCCAAATTGCAATACATTACTCTTCACTCTTCAATCTTCAATCTTTTTTTTTTTTTTTTTTTGAAATATATATATATGAAAATTACATTGACCTAATTGAAAGTTGAAGCCAGAAAACTCTTTATTACTGCTGCTATAATTGCACTTTTGTCCAGACAAGAAAAACACCAACTACAACATGCATTTGGCTTAATACACCAACATTATTATAAATTAAACAGCCAAATTAATTTAGGCCTCAGGATTTGCCAAGAGGTATGCTTCAACAGCCTTGAACAATCCCATGGACTTTTCTTTTCCAGCCTTAATTTCCTCTTGTTTGAGCTCAAAATCTCCAATAGTATAGTACTTGCTAATAGATTTGCATATGCATCCTCCATCAGGGGAAGCCTCGAACTTAATTTCATTAGTAATTTTTTCAAGTTTTCCCATTAAGACATCACCTTCAATCATTGTGTAGGCATATGATAAATTCTCTTTGTCTATTGCATCTGTCCTTTCCTTCACATACTTGAATTGGCTACCTGAAAATTGCAATTTTAATTAATTAGATAATAAGAAATTCCTTCAAAAAAAAAAATAAAATTAAAGAATGATGTCTTATTGTTTTATCATATATAAAATTTTATTAGAATACAATACATTAATATTAAAAAAATTGTTTTATTTTAAAATTTAAGCATATAAGTGAGAATTCAAAAATCATTAATTCTAATACTTTTATATTAAATGAACGGATTAGCATATCGTAATTATTAATTAATCACCTTCACCAAAGTTAATTTGCTTGATGGTACCAGGCCCTCCATCTCCTTCAAGAATGTCCACACTCTTGATAGCCTGGGGCAAGACCTTGGCAAAGAGGGTGTTGGCTTCAAGTACAAAGGACTTGAACATCCTGGCTGGGGGAATTGTGGTAGCAACCTCCATTTCATAAGTCACAACACCCATGATGATAAAATTTTCCTAGCTGGATTCTATAGACTACTAATTAAATTTCTCTGTCTTTGTGATGGAGAATTATTAAAACAAGAGGTGCTATTTATAGGTCAAGTTTGTGTTAAAAGAGTTGAATTAGTATATATATATATAATTTTTTTTTTGTTAGTTAAAAATGCAAACTGAGATGACAAGGCAAATGCTTTAATTTGTTCTTTATAAGCATAATTCCACACAGTGTCCCACATCTGAAATGGACAAATTTATGGATATATTGACCTAGATTTTCTTTTTTCAAGTATATTAAGGGGGAAAAGATTTATTTATTTATTTTGATAAATTTAATTTGACTGAGACTTAAATTCGAGATTTTTTAATCCTGCAAATGATTTCAATATCACTGATCAATTAAAGGCTCATCGGTAAAAAAAATTATTATATATATTGAGTATTATTATTTGTATTAATACTTTTTTAAAAAATTAATATGTGATTGGTTTTGTGCATAAAAAGATATATATAACAACAGTAGTGTTGATCATCAATCAATATTAACTAGAAATTAAGTTTTACATTATTTAAAAAGAATTATTCAACATATTAGTGCATCACTCATCATCAAATCCACAAGTAGGAGTGGCCACGATTCCTGAATTTCTAGTTTCGGCTCAGGAATAATCAGTGGTTCAGGTTTAATAAAACATGAAATCAGATTAAAACCAATTAAGAGAAGGTTCCAACTCTGATTTTTCACGGTTCAAGGAAAAAAAATTCAGTTTTTCACAATTTTTTTTTATTTTTTTCATAAAAAAAAAAATATTAGACCGTAACCAGCTCCACTAAAATTTCAAGACGATTTTAAATTTGAACGGTTTCAATTCGAAATTAGCCTGTGACCACCCCTTTCCACAAGGAATTCATTTTCCAAAATTTTTTCATGTATTTCTCAAGAATTTATATATAAAGGTAAGATATATTATTTTCTAAATGCATCCGTCAATAAGGGATGAGGCTTTAAATTAAAAGTCTACGTACAAATTGGTGACTGATATAATTACTTGCACACATGGTTTCCTTGTATGCATCAGGAAAAAGATTGAATTTTTATGTATAACCAAAGAAATTTTGGTGCAGAAGAAAACGACATGTCATAATTGCTACTTTATCTGACCAAGTATGCTATCTCCCACTTGCTATTTTATGGAATTAAATTACTTGGTTAAAAAGTCATTAATGTATAGCAATGTTGTTAAAATTGAATCGGAGGCTGAATCGGTTTTATTGTCGGTTTGCAGTTTGATCGGTTCGATTTAATTTCTGCCATTTTCTTTTTTTTTTTTTTAATTTTATTAAGTTCAAAACAATTTCGTTTTGCAAATTTTGGTCCGACTGGTTCATCGGTTTTTTAGGTTTTTTCAGATTCAATGATTTTTTGATTTTTTATAACTTAAAAACCGAACCAATGATCAGTTCTCAGTCTAACCGATCCGACCGACCAGTCCGATCCGATTTTAACAACACTGATATATAGAGATGTTTTGACTTGCTCAACAATGAATGGTACTGTCAATAAGTGTAAATTAATATTTACCATCCTCATCTATCATTTTCTCTTTTATTATTTTAAAACTAATTGGCTCAAATTTTCTTTTAAACTGTAGTGCTTACTTTTTCTTTTATTCTGGAAGTAGACTATATTTTTCAATAGTCTGGCCTCTTGCTTCTGTGCTTCTCTTTCTGGTGGTGGGTTACATTCATTCATTTTCACAAATGGGCTCTGTCTTTAATATTATAATAGTACTTTGTTTTTTTTTTAAAAAAAAATCTATTTGTTTGGGCTAAGAATTAGGTATGGCCTAGGGCCCATTTAAGACTGTTCTTTGGAATTTTAAATGGGTTTTCATTCTTTATTCCTGTCGAAGCAAACTTGGTTGACCTGACCTGATACTAAAATGGTATTCGTATCTGCTATGCCTATGAGAATTTGGATGACCAAGAGTTCCTTTTTCATTTTCCTATTACCAAGCAAAGCCATGAGATTTTATACAAGCAAATGGGTGACAATTGACAATTTTCAGAGCTTCTTTCTAATAAGATTATGAACCGCACACTGGCAAGTTAAGAATATATGCAGGATTGCGATTTATGAGTTCCATGATCAATAATCAAGTGTATATTTTATAATATAACAATTGAGAGTTCAAATCTTAATAAATAACAACTCTTCATTATTAAAATTTTTGGTAAGTACCAAAAAAACAAAAAAGGCTTGTGATTTTTTATTTTTTATTTTGCCTTTTCATTGGACTCCAGTGGAAGGCTTCTTTACTCATGTATTTCATTAATTTATATAACTCTGCAGCTCACTTTTTTTTTAATATAAATATATATAACTCTTACATACTAATTAGGCATCAAGATTTGCCAATGCATAGGCTTCAAAAGCCTTGAATATTCCAGTAAAAATCTCCATGGCCTTCTCTTGACCAGCCTTAATTTCCTCTTCATTGACCTCAACCCCATCGAGAGTGTAGATCTTGGCGCTACGCCTACAAATGGATCCTCCATCTGGAGATGCTTCAAACTTAAGTTGGAAAGAAATTTTTTCAATTGCATTATTCATGAGAGCAGGATCACCTTCTATCACAGAATAGTTAAATATGAAATTTTCTTTATCTAAAGCATCCACCGTCTCTTTCACATGACTTAATTCGCTTCCTGAATATTAATTAATTTTACATAAAAATGAAATCTACTAATTTAAAAAAGACAAGTAATTAAAATGAATATAAATAGAATTTAGAAGTGTAATTAATTAAACTAACCTTGGCTGAAGTTAATTTGCTTGATAGTACCAGGTCCTCCATCTCCTTCAAGATTGACAACACTCTTAATAACCTGAGGCAGGACCTTGGGGAGGAGGTCTTTGGAGTCAAGGATGAATATCTTGAAAAATTTGGCTGGTGGGATTGAGCTTGTAAGTTGCCATTCAAAACTCACAACGCCCATGATTAACTATTTAAATTAGCAAATGCAAATGTTACAATACAACCCTATATCCTTTGAATGTACTACTTATATACATAAACTGAGCTTAAATAGAAATATAATTAATTAAGAGATTCAAAATAAGGCTGAGCCATCGTAACAAATAATTAAATTGTCTCAATTGTCAAAGCTCGCCAACTTGGACTATCTTAGTTTGACTATATACAAACAACCAAAAAACAATAAACTATTCATTGTTAATTTGTTTTAGCCAATGGTGCCTGGCTGGCTGCAGCAACCAAGAGAAATGGATCAGCTTCAAGAATGCCAATATTTGATAGTCTCACCATTGGTTTACAATTTGATTTTGAAATCTACTTCCTATAATAGTAAACTTTCTTCCAAGTTCCAACATCCACACACATGAAATCTGATTGGATACATGATTAAATATAATTAAAAACTATATATTTTTCTAAAATACATTAAAAACTTGGAATAATATTAATTTTAAGAAGAGGGTTTTAATGAAAAGATTCGATAAATTGGATTTTTTTTTTTTTTTTTTTTGTTGGTTAGACCTTTTATAGTAAACAAAATGTGATATTTATTTAGATAGAAGATAGCATGATAATTTTGTGAAGGAAAATATAATAAAATCTTGGACATAATGTATTTTTTATCTTTTTGATATTTGTATAGTATTGGAATCAAAGGCATATTCCACAAAATGCAACCAAAACAAAATTCCAAACACACTGTATATATAAAACAAATATGAAATTGGGCTCTACCCATTTTTTTTTAAATACCAACCAATCAACTGACTTTATCCTGCTTCCTACTTCCTACTTCCTACTTCCTACTACCTACCCTATGCAGAGGACAAATCAGTCATTTTGAAATATCTACAAGGGTAATATCGTACAAAAATATGATTTTTCTCGAAAAGCCACATTTGATGAAAGGAATAGTAAAAATCATCAAGGAAAAAAAAGAAACTTTCTAGATTCTTCTCGTCCTCTGTTTGGCCCAAATTTCACAGAGTACCCATTAAAACAAAACAAACCCAATATATATATATATATAAATCAGAGGTTCGTCTCTGAAAGGGAAAGCACCAATTTTTCTCCACACTTAACCTAATATAGTTTTCAGTTTCACAATACACACTCTTTCTTTTAGCCCTATACACATTTTTTGTAAATAAAGATACCAAGAATTGAAAAACCTTTGTATCCATTCTTCTCCCTCAACGACATCGCTTTTGTCCCCTTTTTTCTCGGATTTTTCGTGGGTTTTCCGTACAATGTCAGGGTCCGGTGGGGTTTCGATCGCCCGTGCCCGTGGCGAGAGCCGATTTTACGTTTCTCCGGCGATGCGAAAACAACAGCAGCAGCAGCAGCAGCAACAACAACAACAACTTCAACAGCAACAGCAGAAGCCGTTGATTTCAAAGAATTGTACTGCGGAGATGGAGAAGAGAATGGACTCCGATCAATGTGGGTCGTTGTCTTCGTCGTCGTCTATGTCAAATTGTTCGGTTTCTGGCCGGATAGGGAGCGAGGGAAATTCCACGAATTTAGATCGGTTCTTGGAGTATACCACTCCTGTGGTTCCTGCTCAATATTTGCCTAAGGTAATTGAAAATTTGAAAAATTGGTGATTTTTTTCTTTTGGGTTTGTGTGTATTACGAGTTTTTCAAGATTTGCGAATGAAATTTCTGATTTTCCTTTTGGATTTTAATACTATTCTTTGGGTATTTACGAAAATTAGGGTCTGCAATTATCAGGAAAGACTTAAGTTCTGTTTATTTGAGATGTTAAATTTTACGATTTATTGCATTTCATCAGTTAGGGTTTGATCTTAAATGTCCGCATTGGCAGTCAGTAGCATAATTGATTGGACGCTCTTGTTTAAGATGTTTATTTTTACAATGCATGGGGGTTTACATGGTGGAATTTGTGCCTTTGTAGACAAGCATTAGGGGATGGAGAACTCGTGATCATGAAGCAGAGTTTCAACCTTATTTTGTCCTGGGGGATCTGTGGGAATCTTTTAAGGAATGGAGTGCATATGGAGCAGGTGTGCCACTTTTGTTAAATGGAAGTGAAACTGTTATGCAGTACTACGTTCCTTACTTGTCTGGCATTCAGCTGTATATAGACCCTTCAAGACCCTCCCCAAGGCTAAGGTGAGTCACTGTCTTGGTTTTTAAGTTTGTCTTATTTTTCTTGCTCATTAGTCTATATCTATTTTCAATTGATATTTCTCAAGTTTTTGGATTGATTGATGCGAAATAAATATTCATTCTTGCATATGTATGATTTTTGTGTCACCCTTGCATCCAAATTGCTTTCTCCAAGCATTTAGTTAACAGAATTATTTCCCAGTGTGCTTTCTGGTATTTAAGTAATATATGATACTATTGCTCTAGTGATATGACGAGTGCAAGGGGTGAATTGACTTAGCAATGCAGCTTTCAAAAGTTCATAATATTAGTAGCAAGGGATTTGCGTTTTGGATGTTTTATAGTTTCTGAAAGCTGAAACTTCTATTAGTCTTTTTGTAAGGATATCGGCTGTTGGATGTTTTTACCCACCTGAACAGGGTTCAATACTTCGATGCATTTGCTATCATGCGGTAACACTAATATTTATAAAGGAAACATTCTGATTAGCAGCATATGCGAAAGGCATCAATGATACATTTATATAAGTTCAAAGTGTTTCTTTATACGTTACTTTCTTCGAGTTTTTCTTTGTGGGTTCCATTATTAGGTGTATTCCACATAAGTTTCAGTTACTGCTTCTGCTTTTTACTACTGACAAATGATTTTATGGGATGAGTTGGCTCAATTTATTTGGGAACTTGAGTTAACTTTGAATGCTACAGCTAGAATTGATGAGGTCACATGACCTTTGCTTTATTGTTTTACCTGTGATTCAGTAGTTATTTTTTTCCTGTAAGAACTTAGTTAAATGATTTAAATAAAATAATATGCTCAGACAAAAAAAGAAGCAAACTGGGTCTACTTGGATCTTAACACGGCATGCTGGCTGCCTTTCATCCATAGGCACATCAATCTTGTTGTCAAATGGCTAACCTATGTAGTATCACTGCTGCATTATATACAGTTTGAAAAATCAAATGAAAAGTAGTGTTATCTTTTTTGGATGTACTTAGATAATGTGGTGTCACATACATTGTATGTATTTAATGGGGAAATGAAGTGCACTTTTTATTGATGGGAAGAAAACACTTATACATGCAAATTTCAGTCTTTTACTCTATTATTCAATGTTTATTAGTGTGGTTGTAACACTGTTGCTGCTTCCTTGTTGAGGGTTTCTGGTTTTGCTGCATGGAATGAAATTTGTGGAAGCAAGCATACCACATTTTGTCTTAGTTCCTGATTGCATCATGACTAGCAATAGGATTGTATAGCTTATTCAAGATGTCTCAACAGCAGAAAGGATTTGCCAGCCTTTCTGCTGGCTACCTTACCTTTGAAAGTGATATCACTTCTTGAGTTTCTTGGAATATCTCAATGTCAATTCCTACAGCAAGTTTCAGTTGGCCTTTCTATTGGACAAAATAATCATTTGAAATGAAACAGTCTCTCATCCTTCTAAAATTTTCTTAATTGTGAATGTTATATTCATTAGTATTTGCTTGATGTGTTACATTGTGATTGTGTCTATTGTTTGACAGGAGGCCAGGTGAGGAAAGTGATGCTGACTCGTCCAGGGAAACAAGTAGTGATGGTAGCAGTGACTATGGAGCAGACAGAGGAGTTAACAATGGTGTTCGGGGATCTTGGATCCAGTACAACATTACAGATGCAAATATTCAGAGTTTGAATAGACTGTCACTGAGAAATAAACCCTTTAGAGGTTCATCAAGTGATGAATGTGAGATTTCCAACCCTCCTGGTCGGCTTCTTTTTGAATACATGGAGCATGCTTCACCATTTACTCGTGAACCTTTAGCTGATAAGGCAAGTTGATAATCTTTATTAGACTTAACACGTTGGATTTGTCATGGTTTTATCCTTTGTTTTTTTTAAATGGTGACTGACATTTTTAACTTTATACCCTACAGATTTCAGCTCTTTCCTCTCAGTTTCCAGAACTCAAGACATATAGGAGTTGTGATCTGTCACCTTCGAGTTGGATTTCTGTTGCTTGGTATCCTATATATAGAATTCCCATGGGTCCAACATTACAGAATCTGGATGCTTGCTTTTTAACTTTTCATTCTTTATCAGCCCCATTTCACAGTACGCATCTCCTCTCTCTCTCTTTCTGTGTATGAACATTCGTGTACATTTCAGTGACTGTTATGAACTGCATATTTTTACCTGCAGTCTTATGGGTTTCATGTTGTTGTTTGGGGCAGGTCAGAGCACCGATGGGATGCACCTTCATGGTTCTAGTGTTAGGGAGGTTCCCTGTACTGACATGTTATTCAAGCTACCTTTGCCTACTTTTGGTCTTGCTTCCTATAAGTTTAAAGTTTCATTTTGGAACCCAAATGGAGTTTATGAATGTCAAAAAGTCAATTCCCTGTTGCGGGCTGCTGACAACTGGCTTAGGCTTTTGCAAGTAAATCATCCTGATTATACCTTCTTTACTTCGCATAACTCGAACTGGAGATAATTGAGAGTTATTTTTTTGAGTGAGTTATGTTTCTTCAAAAAGAACAGATGGTAATCAGCGCCGTCAATTCTCCAAGAGAGACCTTATTTTGCAGCATGTGCATAGTGTTCTCCATTGTTTTACAGACTGTATGAAGCAGTATACGAATGGAATTCCTAGCTTGATGCTATGTTGGTCTTTGAAACAATGTCACCATACTGAAAAGCCCTTGAATGATCTAATGTGGCTTTAATGTGACTTATTACTGTATTCATAGATATTTGAAGCTTTGTGATTGATAGTCATTATGGTGTTTTGATCCAGTGGACAGTTATCTTGGCCTGAGAACTTTCTGTCGCCACAACATTTTTAATAAGGTTGTCAATGATTAAAAAAAAAATGGAGCGAGTTTTGTAAATATAAATAGTGGCTGTTTTGTCACAATACAGTAAGCATGATTGTACTGACAGTTTCTATAATATGATCTTATTTGCATTTTTATGTTTCTTTGGACACCGGATGTTCTAATTGGACCATAGAAAATATTTTCGTAAGATTCTAAACATTGTTACTTCTCATTTTAACTTCGGAGTGTTTACTTCCAGGTTCCTGGAATCCTACAAACAATGATTTTGTAAACTTTTACTCTGACACGTATGGACATCATAGCCATTTAGATTAGAACAAAAGCACTTGTGAACATAAAATTGATCTAAAATGTAAAGCAAGAGAGTGCAAGAGAAGTCTGGTTAAGATAAGCTCTTCCATCTTTCCATTATAAGCATAAGCTCTAAATACAGTGATAATACAAAGTGCATCTGACCTAGCTAGTTATCACTTATAAATCGATCATCTTCCCTCTTTGCGTTGCTCCCAGTCCTACTACCATATTAACAAGTCCATTACATTCACCCAACCCTACTTTCATAGCTCATCATCAAGAATAGTGGACAGCAGAAGTCCCTGGACAAACTTGCACCTTCGAGACTTCTCCTCTTGATCCTTATCTGACAGGAGTGGCTGTTGGACATTTCTGTTATCATGAAATTTAAAATAATAAAAAAAATATTGATTGCAATCCACAATTCTTCCCTAAACAAAGATTAAAATGGTCCATTCCACTGGTATCACTAGATCCATAAATAATAATAGATATTAAAGTTGGGATTCTTAAATTACAACATAACTTCAATACAAGTTTTGTTCTCAGTGAACTCTTTCTTCTTCCTTTTTTTTTTTTTTTTTTCGGGTACTACTTGGTGAAATCTATATACCTGTAAGATAACTATAACATTTTAAAATTCCACTCCAAAATTAATTGCCATAGCCAATCTCCTTCTTCAGACTCTATGAACTTCCTCAAATGCTATAGCCTATAGGCTAACAGGTAAATATATGATCTTTTCTTACCCATTAAATACTGATAAAAAGGTTAATCAAAGCCAATTGAAGTCACTTATCACAACCTCACTTTAAAACAAGTTCTATCTAGCGATTCAGAGAGGTTGCAAGCTCTTTAGTTCACTCCTAAATGCACAATAAAGGAAATTTTTAAAAGCATATCAGTGGAGCTGTGGATGTACCTTTCTCGAAACTCCTCAGTTGTGCTCCCCTTTACTGAGCCTACTTCAACTGAAGAAAGAGGCTGTATGCTCAAAGGTTCATCAAGAGCACGTGGATTAAAGATAAATGATGAAAGCAATGGATCAGGTTCTGTGTTAGAGGAAGATACAAAGCACGAAGAGCCACCAAGAAGGGATTGTAAACTCCCTTCTCTCAGCTCCTTTCTCAATAGGGAAAATGCCGAATTAGATCCCCCCTTGCGCAATCTCCTTTTCCGCTGGACGTAATCTCCAGTCAAGGAACAAAAAGACTCATATTTAAAGGAAATAACAACGAGCAATTAAAACATAAGAACAGAACCTTTGAGAATTTGTGACTTTAGAGATATAACCAAAATACAGAACTCAAAAGGCAAAGAAATTCAAACAAAGACTGCTTCAAAAATAAAGTTGGAAATCAAAGTAGTTGTAATCATGAAAGCAAATGAAAAGAAGGAAAAACATTAATATTAGAGTTATAAAAACAAGTAGCAGTTCAGACATGGTAAAATATATCATTTGAACTTCACAAGAATCCAATGAAAGAAAAGTTTTCATTTGCTAAGAAATCAATTTTGCTTATCCAAAAAAATGAACAGTTGAACCACAAAAACATATGTTCATATAGCTTCATACAACAACAGGACCAAAAACCTTAAACAAAAATAAAGCCAAGTTGAGATAAAGGATATCTTAAAGAAGTTCCCATGTTGCATAGTAATGTGACCCACTATATCCATTCCCACACGTTTAGCACAGACTGGGCACACCTGAAACAAATAATTCCAACAACAATTACTCAGCAAATGTCATTAAGTATTATCTAAACCAGTAAGTTAATACAAATACAACAGTAACACCACCATGATTAAATGTAAGAAGCACTCAAAAAGCAGGGCCAGCACGAATACCTTAGTTTAAAAGAATATGTCAAGTGTTGAAAGACTAAAGTGAGTGCATTGTACTCTAGGAGGCAGCTAAACTCCCCCCAAAAGAGAGCAAACAATCCTAAATTTAGGGTCGACACTAGTTAACATTAAATGTCCATTTAAACACAAAAAGCCTGTTGTATGTTCATCCAAGCAATCCTATCTTTCAACAGGCAAATTACTAGAAAATACTAAACTAACATAACATAACTTAATCAAAACCAAAATTATTCTCCAGTTGCTATCAAACCACAAATTTGTTTACCATCACTCACTAACTATTATCTTCTTTGAAAAAGTTCAGTGATCAGCCAAAAATAGTTCAATAATGATCAGCCAAAAATAGTTCAATAAACAAAACTGAAGTGTTTTAAACTGCTACAAGAAACAATCTTTTTTTTTTTTTTTTTTGGAAAATGATCATCCAACTGAAAAACTAAATTTAAAGAACACAAATTTAAAGAAAACATTTTGAACAAAAAAAAAAAAAAAAAAAGTACCCATCGCTTGATAAAAGGACTCCAATTAAAATAAATAAATAAATCGAAAACGAAATATTACAAGTCATACCCCATTTCTGGCTTCAACAGGATGCTCCTCGTCCATGTGACAACAGAGTCCGACAACGTCGAAATCCTCAGCGCAAAACGGACACAAAAACTCGGTTTTCAAATCCTCGTCTACATCAGTTTCCTCGTACAGATCTACACCCAACAGACAATAAATAAATTTCCAAAAGAGGACAATAAAGAACCTCTAATATCAAGCGCCACAACATTTCAAAGCCAAAAACAGAAGGGCATTATTGGAAATTAATAGGAGTGATTAGAAACTGAACCAGATCGAGATTGGTAGCGTCTAGAGAAAGTCGAGAGGCGAGAGCTCCACGAATCAGAAGCCATTTTGATTCTTCGATCAAAAGATTTTACACAATAAAACACAATTGTTTTGCTACAATTAAAATTGTATAGTGGGGCGATTGTGCAATTATATCGAAATTGTGGACCTGAATATGATAAACAAAAAGAAAAACCCTAGAAAGATGGAAGATAGAAGAAATGAAAGCGAGGAAGGGACGAGGAAATTGTGATTGAAAGAGAAAGAGCAAAGAAACTCTTCTCTACCAAACTCTTCTCTCTCTCTCTCTGTCTCTCTTTATTAGAACTATTGTTTGCAAAAATGGGTCTGGATTTTTATTAAATTGCAGAAATGTCTCGTCTCACCAGTCAACTCTTCTCCTTCAAGGCTTCAACCTCCAAGGCTCCAACCAAGCCGAAGACCACAGTAAGGAAAGGAGTGGGGTTGTTTGCGTCACATGCAAGGAATTTTTACTACGTCACCCTCTTAATTTTATTGGACCACGTCATTAAAGCGCGTGTCATATTTCTACGTCTAACGTGTGCACGTTTAATTTCGCTGGGCGGCTAGACTATAATTTATATTAATAAAATAAAAATCCGAAAATTGTCAACAAGCTCTCGTAACTCAGTTAGTTAGAGCACATTGAAAGTCCTTCAGTTCGAACTCTCAATGAGAGCTCATGAAATTAACTTTTAACTTTTGTTGTTTTTAATGATATAATTAATTTAATTTTAATAATATAAAACAGCAAATAACAAAATCAATACACATAAGATACCATTACATGCAACAAAATAAAGGGTTAGCTAACTTCAGCACTTCTTTCTGGATGCTTTCTAAGGTAACATTGTTTTTGTGACCATAGGATTTGAGTTTTGCTAATTTATCAAGGATTGGTGATTTACAAGGTAAAATTTACTGTTAAAAACAAAGTTACTACAGAGTTCTCTTCTTTATGTGCTTCAGGTTAACCATGTCCAAAGCCTTGAAGGATCTTGATCGTGCCAATAGGTCATTGATGGAGAGCTTCAGTTGAAATGTCAACTTCTCAAGTATCAAAGCCAATGAGTTCACATCTGTTAAGGCCCTGTGATGTGCACCTACTAATGGGATCTCATAGTACTGTCGAAGCGCTTGCAGAGATATTCCTGAAGGAAGCTTTGATGCTGTTGGCAGAATTTTAAAATGTGCTTCAGTATACAGAGCGTGAACAGCATCACATGAAAAGCAAAATGGAAGAATGCTCTAACCATTGGATCTCATCAACTCGCGTGCCAGAGAAAGAGTGTCAAGAAACAACCAATCAGAGGGAATATCCACCGAGCACCGACTGAATTCACTACTTAAAAAGGGAAAATCAAAACACCTGCCATTGTGAGCAACCAACAATGCAGGCCCTCCAGGTATTTGACGATTCCTGATATATTCCATCAGGATGGGAATCAAGTCTTTCATCCTGCAGAAATAATTTTACTGATAATTCAGTCATCCATCAGCAGTTATGCATCATATGGCACAAAAGCAAACATCAAGTAATTGATAACAGATGCCAAATTAGGCACTGTGTTCTCCTCTTTTAAGTGCACTGATTTGAGCAGGCATAATGATTATCTTCCTTTACAAACTATCAAATCTTGATCAGCCATCAAAAGAGCATATCTTTGTTTCCCTTCTTATCTTCCTATCTGTGAACTATTATCTTTGAAACAGACAGAATTAATATGGAAGCCAAGGAAAAATAGAGAGGACTAATACAACTTAGGAACAGATTATACTTTAAACATGTGTCCATGTTCAAGCACATTCTATCTTGAAATTTTGGGAAGACTGAGGCAGGATAAATTGTAACTCAAAAGTAAGGAAATATTTGGGAAAAAAAATGATATCTTTCCAAAAATAATAATACATTTCTCAAGAATAAGGCTACCACTTTAAGATAAATAAAGAATCTACCAAATAAACAACCAAGTCTATGCACTAATAAAAAAAAAAAAGAACAACAATACCAAATCAATTAAAATTTGTCATTTAAGCATAATATACCTGGGTACGTATGGATGATTTACCATGTCAGTGGTAATACCGTGAAAATCTGAATTAGGAACATTCTTTTCAGGGTTAATTAGGGTTTGTAAATAACTGTTCTCCCCTCCTGAAATATCTCGAATTGCAAAATCAATTATCCGCTGCCTCTTTCTGCAAAATCCAGTGGTTTCAATGTCCATAACAAATACTTTTGCAAGATGTTTAGGATTTTGGCTTCCTATAGCCTTTTGTTGAGCATCGTGAAACAGGGTACTTGTACAGTTGCTTAACAGTGTTTTGCGAGTAGTTTCATCCAACAAATCATTCCTGTGATTGTTTGCAGCATTTCTAGTTCTTTTCACAGGTTTTGTTGCTAGAGACCGTAAAATGGATATACCATAGACTGTCCCTCGTGAATGCTTAAAGTCATTTAAGCATCTGGGTACTTGCAAAACAGAACAGTGCATGAAGGCTCGCCTTAACTTGATAACTGTAAAAAAAAAGTGAAGATTATTTCAACCAACATTGCTCGAATACTAGGCCTCTGACGCTCTGGTCTTTACAATAAGAATAACAAATGGAAAATTCAACACAGCACTGTCTTTTAGGAAGTTTTAAGTATTCTACATAAAATATATAAATTTGATCAGAATTCAGAAGAAAAAAAAAATTGTGACACCAAGTCAGAAACCCATAAAATTAGGTGTTCCCCACACCGATCCAAATATAAAACAATTATAGAAGTAATAACCATTTACATCCAAACATTCGAAAAAACCAAGAAGGGAAGATTTTATGCGACAAAGAAAAAGAGCATACCAAGTGTTTGCATTTATGCCAGAAAGAAAATTCAATTCATCAATCCACCAAAATCCCTAAAGCTCTTCTGTTAAAAGTAACCATTAAAGAAGAACATTAAAAAAAAAAAAAAAAAGAGCAGAATAGCAGAGCGATCAAGTAACTAGAATTTTTTAACTTCGCATTAGATAAGCGAAGAACAGGTAGGGGCATTGAACTGAAACAGACGGTTATGTTTAAAGAATTAAAAATGAAAATGGTGCAGAATAAAAGGCTACATAAACGACAGGTCGTGTGTTTTTAAGTCGAGCCAAGCCCATTTTATTGCTTTGGGTTTTGAATTTGATTTAATGTTAGAATGATTGGGCTAAGTTTTGGGCCTTTTTTTTTTTTTCTATTGAATCACCCAAACCCACCACGTCTTTGACCGAGTCGTCTACTGACAAATTTTCTCCTCCTTTTTGTTGCGACTTGCGATGAGTAACTCATTCACGAACAAAGACGCTCTACCATCCAATCATAGATGTTGACTTACCAATCATGCCAATAATATTGGCTCAATGCTGTCACTAGGCCACACAGACTCTTCTTTCCCTTTCTTTTTGATTCTTTCCTTCACCAAATTAACAATTAAAATCCCCCCTTCAATTCTAACCCCTAATTTCAGTTCCTACTATTCATACAATAATTTAGTTGTAAAGTACAAGAGATAGAGGGAGAAGGGTCCTGATTTCTAATCCTTGCGACTTGATAGAAAATAGTACTATGATCAAGATGCCACTTATGCTGCTCCATGTGCAATTAATTACATGTCTCATGTAAAGCAACAGCGGTGCTGCTTTGCTTTATGATGCATACTCTCACCAATTTGTATTAGATAATTGCAATTAACAAGCTAAATCTGCTTCTTTATCCCCAAATTATTGGTTCCTTTAATGATGCAAAAATATACTCTTATAAATCCATGGGCAAGTGAAAACCATTTATTATATATATACATGTAATATATGCTCATCGTTAACAAGTTAAGTTTCAAAGGCAGTCATCATTATAGACATGTCATGTGGAAACCTAAAATTTTTCTATTATCCACATGCAAAGGACATTGCACGGAAGGACTGCATTGATCCATCTAAATTATACACATGGATCCAATTTGCCAACTTGAAAATCCCATTATTTCACTTTCACATATTCTATCATAGTTTTTTCAATATAAATACTTTATTCAATATTTCAACATAAGATATTATATTCATCGTATTTATACATATTCAGAAATATCAATCTCATCATATTTTTATTTTTTATATAAAAAATATCAGAATGTATGTCTGTATAGATAATAAATAAATTATTAACCTATTATGTTTGTTCACATATCACAATATTTCCCTGAAAAAAGAAAAAAGGCACATTGTTTAATCCAAAAGATGAATGATGCTACAGCGATGAATTGGGGAAAGAGAAAAATGAACAAAATTCTCTCAATCTTTGGCAGGTTGAAAGGGGCTTTAAACTGAAGCAGTCTGTGTGGAGACAGAAACTCAAGAATCAATGATAGGGTCTGAGTGGAAAATGTACCAAAAACATTAAAAATAAAAAAAAGCATCTTAAATTGGTATATGGTAAAAAAAATAATCATAATAATAATAATAACTTTAGAATTTGATTACAATATTCTTCATCAGTCTCCCAGTCTCTAGTGAAAAACCCATATGAGTACAATAAAAACTAGCAGGTCCTACTTGATTGCTAGCCTGGCAAGGTGTTCTAATAATATTATAGATTGTGGATCTAATTCCTTATAGTACTACACATAGGGATTTCTCTTTTATTTTTTTTTATTTTTTTATTTTTTTTGCCGAAAAAAATAGACTAGCATTAAGAGAGCTGGAAACCTAAAATCAATACAATAAGAATAATTACACAACCTGCCCTCAAAAGAGAATTTTTGACTTAGACTTAAAGCCCATATAATAAACAGACCTAAGGTCTAAATAAATTTGCATATTTCACTAATGCCCCTGACTCTATAAATCTGTCCAGAGAGCACTGTCATCATCACCAAAAGTCGCACCAGCACCGGCGATGGACAAGGCCATAATAGAGGCATTGCATCTAAGCCTACCAGAAGAAAGTTGCACCGATAATCAAGAGTTTTCGCCCTCCACAGCAACAATAATCCATAATCAGCGGATCGATTATGAAGACTCCCTCTCCTTCCACATATCAGTCCTCCCTCCCCCTCCCCCTCCCCCTCCCCCCCTGTAGAAGCCTTTGGAGGTCCCAAAGATGGATAGTCACTAAGAGAGTCGAACATAGCAAGAGAGTGAAAAGACATCTGCAACGCCCCAAAAATTAACACTAATTTGACAAACAACAAAACAAACAAATATCCAACTTAACTCGTACTCAACGGGAGAACAAAACAAGGAAAAAGATCCCATTTATTTAAACTGAAACTAAAGAAAGGAAAGAGTAGTGGGTTCCCTACCAATGGCCAGAGCTGCTGGTGGTGCCCCTAAGTTACAGAGAGAAAGAGACAAGTTACAAAGAGAAAGAGACTTTAAGAGGAAGTTTTTTTTTTTTTTTAGAGCTGCGTTTCTCTCTTTTAATTAACAGGTAATTTGAAGCTTCATTTCAATTATTCTGACCTAATAGTTCCACCACCTAGGCTTTCATGCCTAAGGTTGATTGATGCTTTGATTAATGAATAATCTAGAGGATTGATTTGATAAAAATATATATATATTATTCTGACCCAAATAAAAATTGGGAAATTAGATAATATTGTATAGTTGGATGTTGAGGATTAAAACTTGTACTGCCACGTACCCAAATTATCTATCCCTTCTTATGGAAACAAGTTATTGGGAAATTCAAGTTATTATTTTAATAACTATCTGAGAGTTTTTATTTTTATTAGATTAAACGTTAGACAAATAATTCTGTAGATTTGATAACTAAATTTCTTTTATATTGTTATCTTTTTTCAGTATGAAATGTAATTTCACTCCTGAGGTTGGAACATTTGTTGTTTTTTTTTTTTATGCTTCTGCATTTTTTTAATGGATCTTTCATTTGGCAAAAAAAAAAATAATAATAATGATAAAATAAAAATTATCTATCCCTTCTTCTTCGTATATTATTCTTGTTCAACTTCTGATGTTTTTTTTTTTTTTTTTTGACAGCACTTCTGATGTTACTATAATGGAGTTGAATATTGGAAAGCAACCCTTATATGTGACCCATCATTCTATTTCACAATTGACATATGAGTTTTTATTCAATGCAATTCACTCACACCGCACTTTTAATTAGTAATAAACTAAACCCTTATAATTAAACTCTATTATTTTATTTATTTATTTTAATTTATGTATACACATAAAAAAAAAATTCTTAATTAGAGATTAAAATTCTCATTAATTATGCTATAAAATTTAATATTTAATCATTCATTTTTTTCCTTAATACTAACTTTCATCAAATATTATTTGCACATTTTAATTGTGAATTATTTTTGTTAATTAGTAAATTCTTTTTAATTGAAGATATTTCCATACTAATTATAGCTCTTAAATCCATTATTAAGTCTGTTTATAATCCATACTAATTATAGCTTTCAAATTCATTATTAAGTCTGTTTATAATATTACTAAGTTAATAATATATTTAGAAAAATTATTAGATAGACTCAGTTTATTATTTTATCCATAGATTAATCTAATAAAAATAAGACACATTAATTAATGATATAATATAAAATTATTAATGTGACATCAATAACTGATATGCCTTATTTTAATTAGATTAATTTATAAATGAATTGTTAGATTGAGTATCTAAAATTTTTTCATATATTTAACATCCTTTACAAAATCTATTACTAATTTCGTTATCAAATTCGTTATTATTTCGTCACAAATCTGTTACAAATATTAATAATAGATTACAAATTTGTTACTAATCTTTAAAAAACCATTATTATATGTAAAAAAATATCATAACATGAAAATTGGATTGAACCTGGAAAATATCATTTAATCATTTAATAATTAAATTAAATATAAAATATAAAATTGTGTTGTTATTCTAAATATCACACTAGAGTTTTATAATCCGTCAGAAGTACTGTATTTTCTAAATATCACACTAGTCTTATAAGATAAAAAAATCTAATATTGAGTTTGATCATCAGAGTCTGGAGTGGTGTCCTCTGTGGTTGTGCTGCAGTGGTGTCCCTTGGTAGTTGTGCAGCAGTAGTAGGCGGAACAGACAGCCATGTACCAGTACTGCAATTTGGGCCTGAAATCGTTGTTCGGTTGTTCCATCTCTTACTTCATCTCTCTCTCATTTTTTTTTTTTTTTTTTGCTAAAGATCTCCTCCATCTCTTGCTTCATCTCCTGCTGATTATTATTATTGTTTATCCTATTTTAAGAAAAGTGTAAAAACTACTACATAAAATCAAATAGCCATGTGCTTCATTTGACATTTAAAGTTATATATATATATATATAATTAGAAACCTGAAACTGGATGTTAAAGTCAAAATAGTTAAATTAAACATTACAAATACAAAACTCAAATTCAATATATTAAATTTATAAAATTAATGATACGAGATTCTAAATAAATTATTATTCATAATAAAATAAGTGTGAATTTGTAATTTATAAAATAAAAAAAATTAGTGTTGTAGTAATCCGGCTAAATAAATTTTATGAGTCCGTCACTTGATATTGAGAGTTAAATATGCGACAGTAGATTAAAATTTCATTGGCAACTAAAGGTTAAGGGTATTGAAAAATATCTAAATAATATACTCGTTACCTAGCCACAAATCCACAAGATTCACAACATAAATAGTTTATGAGCATATACACTTGATCAAAATTCTCCCTCTTGCTCTAAACTCTCTAAAAACTAGAAAGATATAAATAGTGATGCCCTCTTGGACCCAGACCTACTTACTCACCCATTGCCTACTTTCTTTTCCATCACACAAAATATATAAATAACCCAAACCCACTACCCCCTCTACCTCATTGCTTGTACAAATGGGGGATGGTGTATTGCTGTTTTAACTTTCAAGTGAGCACGTACACCACATGTGGACCCCAATTCGTGGGGACAGTCTTTGGTGGGGCCCAACCCAAATAACCCCCACGTCTTTTTCCCGCGTTGGTCCACTCATCTCCGTAACACATTGCCCTGTTATTTCAAAATTTTCTGAAGAGAGGAGAGAGTGGGGCCCGCTCTCACACTAAGGACATCACCACGTGTCCGTCCGATTGTGAGTTCAAGATCGTCTAACACGTCACGTCTATTCTTTCCCTGAGCTGATGTGGACTCGTTGAAAGTGGGTCTGTGGGACCCTTTTTCAACCCTTTGGCTTATCTGGGTGGATCCCTTAAATTTTATATATATATATATATTTTTTAAATATTTAAATGAGCAAATTACTATTTAATCCTTAATATTTTACATAATTAATTAATTCATTTCTATTTTTTTTTTAAATTAATTAATAATTTTTATATTTTAATTTCATCCTTAAATTTAGCCATTCGGTTTATTTTTCTCAGTTTTTCTTTTTTCTGATTTTCCTTTTCCCATATTTTATTTATTTTAATTTTAATTAAATATGAAAAAAATCAGAAAAAAGAATGTTAAGGTTAGAGAAATTTTTTTTTCATATTTTCTTTTTTCATATTTAATTAAAATAAATAAAATATGAAAAAAAATCAGAAAAAAATCTTCAAATTGAAGAAAATAATTTAATTTTTGGAGAAAAAATCTTGAGGTTGAGGACGAGGGAATTTTGAAAATAAAATTTTATTTTACTTTATTTTTTAATAGAAAAACAGAAATAAATAGACGGAATGATCAAATGTAATGATGAAATTAAAATAAAGTGAGTAATTAGTTAGTTTATGTATGTGAAAAAAAAATAATTAATTTCTCAAAAAAAAAATAAAAATAAAAATAAGTTAATTAATTAGTCCTATTTAAATTTTTGTTAAATTAAATGTTGTTAAATTTTGTAGGGATTATTATGTATTACGGATAGGGTGAAAGTAGCGCAACCGAGCCCTTCCCAGTGCCCAGAGCAGAGGAGGACCATATCTTATTATTATTATTATTATTATTATTCACTCATTCACTCTTTTTTTTTTTTTTTTTTTTCTTGCAACCAATATATATATTTTTTTTTTGCAACCAAACAAAAAGTTACAAAGCAACGTGAATAAGTCTAAACATGGGACAAAAAAATGTGTATTTTTGTGGGATAATGAGCATAATTTCACTATTTTTTGGATTTATTTTAGAGGATAATATTAATTGTCACATTCAATTTTCAAAAAAAAAAATTATGGGGTTTTTGTTACTTTTCAAACTATCCATTTATTACTATGCATGTGAGAATCTTAATGGGAAATATAAACAAAAAAGCATTTGCAATATGGAGTATATATAATTTGTCAGTATTTCCATTAATTTTTTTACATTTTGATTAAAAAGAAAGAACAAATTCAACCTACAAATCCTTAGAATTACTCAATTAATTTAATTATTCAGCATAATATTTCAATTATATATAAAATTTTAAAAATTTGTTTATTATTCTCCTTATAATTTTTCTAATAATTTCTATAATAATATTATTTTAAATAAAAATTCAATGTTGATTAATTAAAAAGTTTTTGAGCTTAATAAAACAAAATTAAAGCATTGGAGCTCACTAAAAAATAAAATAAAATTCAAAGGCTTCTGAAAAAGTGACATGTTGCTTGGAATGGCACTCATGATGCAAGAGGCCACAACTGAAGGGGCATAATATATTTATTTAAAAAAAAAAAAAAAAAAGTTGGGAAAAGTTGCTTGGACTTTTCTCCAACTTCCAGGAGATGCCACGTGGCAAAGGTCCAATGAAACAGAGAGAGAGAGAGAGCACAAAAAGCAAATGATAGAGTAGTAGTTTAATGCGCGCGTGACAGTAATTGCTCGCGGTTACACATATTCCATTTTCCTTAAAAGCATTCCTCTTCCTCTTCCATCGAAAGATAACTACTCATTTACCATTTTTTTTAATTTATTTAATAAAGATTTAGTGAAAATCTATTTGGGACACTTAATATGAATATAATAATAAAATTAAAAAGTGACTAGATGCAACAATTTGGAGGCTTGCTAGGTGTGCTTTTATTGGGTTTTGATATTCATCGTAAGGGAGAAAAGGGTCTCAGGGAATATACGTTTTCACTGTTTTGCTACTTTTACTTATTTTACTGCTTTTCTAGCAGTGAAAAAGCAACCTCTATTGTTTATTCAATTAATTCCCTTGTTCAACCAAATTTATTATAAATATTAACTACCTAATACAAAACTAAAAAAATTAGGGCAAAATGGGATAATGAGATTAAAAATTTAATAAAATTAATTCGAATAATGATACTCTTTGGTAGGTGAATTTAAAATACTCTTTAGTAATTGAATGTTTATTTCACAACCTAAAATAAATTTTTTATTTAATGACACATACATAGAAGTTTATAAATAAAAAAATATTATTTTACAATTCATTCATATTTAAATTTTTATAGGTGTGAAACATAAAAAGTCTTAATTAAATTCGAGTTTTTTAAATTGTAAAATTATTAGTATTAATTTGGTGAGAGAGATTAAAAAAGTAATTTTATCTCTGTTTTATAACTCGCATTATTATTTCAGCTTATTTTATTTATAATGAATAAAAAAAAATATAACAAGTGAAAATAATATTATGGGCTAAAAAAAATGAGTAATTGAAATTTTGAATTCATAATTTGTTAATATTGTTGAATTAAAATCATTGAATTTGAAAGATTATTATCAAATCCACCAAGAAACAACATTAAACAATATAGTAAAACTTTCTGAGTCATTAATTTATGAAATTAAGAAAGTAATAACAATTAATGAAAATGAAACAAAAAAAAAAATAAAAGAAAGAAATAAAGGATGCAGAGGATGGAGTGAGAAATGGGAACAATATAAGCCAAAGAGACCTTATCTTAAATATGCGGCGGCAAAAGACACGTGTCAGTATAGGGGGTGAGTGGTCTGGGTAGGAATGAGAAGATAAAAAAGAAAGTGTCAGCAAACAAAGCATGGGATGAGGCATCTAAATAAAAGCAGACGCACAGAGGCAAAACTTGTGAACACAGAAGAGTTACAATCAATCAATAATATAATTATTTTATTTTATATATATGGGTCTTAAAAAGAAGAGCTCACACAAAAATTTAAAAAAAAAAAAAAAAAATGTTGGACGGGATACCCATTTCCAGTTCCGTTTGTTTGTTGGAGGTGTCACGGGGAATCCGTAAAGAGTTGTTCTATTTGGGTTTGTTTTTACCTTTTGTGTTTATTAAAGAATGACAAGTAGCATAAAGCTTTTGTCCAATAAAACTTTATAAAGAAACTACCCATTAACTAGTGTAGTGTATGCTCATACGAATTTTGGTATATATATATATATATATATATATATATCAAGAGCCACTCTTGGAACTTGAAAGTGGAAAAACAAAACCAACCCACATTTGCAAGTGGTGATTGCCATGCCAACATTTAGCACCTTTGTTTTATTATTATTATTATTATTATTATTATTTAGTTTAGATTAAAACTTAAATTCAAAACTTTGCTTTCTTACAAACGAATTTTAGTAACAATGAATCAAAAATTGATTAATTCGCAGGTAAATTATTGAATATTTGTTTCATAGTATAAGAAATCAGAAGGTTCGAATCCTAATAATTTTAATTTTCTTTAATAAATTTTTTATGTAAAAAAAAAAACTGATTGATTTTAATATTTAAATAGAGAGGGGTATAATTATAGATAAAAAAAAATTTTAATTATTAATTATTAAAACTTTTTATTTTTACTATCAATTTTTGAAACACAGTTTTAATTAATTAGTAAAATGGCCTATAAAATTAAAAAAAAAATAATGAGTTTTTTCCCCCAAAAAAATTGTGTTATATTATATATAAATAGATATATGTATTATTTTGAACATGTGGAATGAACTGTTCAAGGTAACTCAAAATTGGATAAGCAAAGGTGTCATTGTTAGGTCAATTTTTATTTCTTGAGTAAAGCTTTATCAGGTGCAACATTTATGCTTTAAAGATTGTGACTTATTACCTCTGCAGCTGGGAAAATTTATATATATATTAGTGATTATTTAATGGACTTATTAAAATTAATAAGAAATTCATCAGTCCAATAATTAATTTTAATTTAATACTCCATCCGGTTCACAATAACTATTTTTTTAAAATGATTTTGTTTCAATATAATTATCATTTTACGAACCCAATGTAACATTAATTGATTTTTTTTCAAAATTACCCTTAACATTAATTGACTTAGTATTATTGATAGAGTTTTAGTGAAAAATAAATTAAGGGTATATTAGTCTATTTGATTTGAAATTATTCATAATTTTTTTTTTAATTTAAATGCATTCATTTAAAACGACAGTTATTGAGAATCAGAGGAAGTGGTACTTATCAACATATATCAAGAACTCTCTTAATTAACTGCATTGCATTAATGGAACTATATAAAAAATGAATGTTGTAGACATCAATTTTGGGCATCTATGAACAGGATGTAGCTATTAGTCTAATTAAATAGTAGTAGAATATAAACAACAAAATTAATTTAAAAAATGTAAATTTATAAAGGCCCATTGAAATTAAATAAAGTCCATAAATCTCATATTTAACACAAACTTACTTCATATATTATTATTACTCTCTCTGTCCCAAAATTTAGAATTTCTCAAAATGCTTGCGCACTCTAAAAGTAAATATAAGTATTTATCTATTTTATACTTATTAATTGAAGAATGCAGTATTTGTTTATTCTCAAAATTAATAAAAAAAATATAGTAATAAATGAGTATAAGGAAAAGTGTAAGTGAAAAAATATAATAAAATTTATGAGTTGATAAATAATAAATAATGTTTTTCTGTGTGAAAAAAAAAAAGTTGACAACTTTTTTTAGAATAGAGGGAGTATTATTTTATATTAATGTCTTGGATCATTGCTAATTGTGAAAATAAAAATTCTAAAGAAAAATTTGATATACTAATTTTTATTTTTATTTTTGTTTGAATTCTAAAATCCAAAAAAGCTTATTAATGAAAATTTAAAATTCAAGCCAGTATTTTGATTTTTTTTTTAGGTTTTAAATTATAAGATAATAATGAGAGATAAACTCTAATTAAAAGTTAAAACTAAACCCCCTATACACTTGCTTACTCACTAACAGCAATTTGAATTTTTTTTTTCCTAAGGGTTTGAACAAAAATTTGACAATCATGAAGAAAAATTCCACAGTAAAAAAAAAACAGAAAATAATTATGCATGGGATGAGGAATTGAGAACGACCAATCAAATTGTAGTAAACGGAGAGGAGGGGGGTAAAAGTAAAAAAAAGTGTAGAGACGAAAGTAGTAGTACATAGTAAACGGTAAAAAAAGGAGACAAAAGTTAAACGTTGGGAGTGTTGTTGGAGTAGATTTAGATATGCGGTGGAGTTCGTTAACTTCATGTGTGAGCTGGATCCACTCTTCCAGGACGGACCCACTTTTGAATAAAATAATCCAAAAAAATAAATTAATTATATAATAATAATAATAATTAAAAAAAAAAAACCAGAAACAGAGAAATTGAGCTTCAAGCTGATACAAGCCATGTCTTCTTCAACTTTCAATCCCAAAAAAATATTTATAAATTTCATTCTCTAATAAATCCAAAATCTCCTCTCTTTCTTGCATATTTGAACTGGGTTATTGCTATTTCGAACTGGGTATCAATTTATTTTCAATTGATTCCAAGTTCTAAGTTCAACTTCAAATATGTGAAATTTTTTAGTTGCTTTCTTCAGTTTGTTTTGATTTTTTGGTTTGGGATCAAAGATTTTTGTGATAACTATGAATCTGAGCAACGGAAAGGGATCGATGTCAACGGCCAGCTCTAGTGTAGCTTGGAAAGCTGGAGATGCTGTTCCCATTGTTCCCGATCAGTTTCCGGCAGGGCTGCGAGTCTTGGTTGTTGATGATGATCCAACATGTCTCATGATCTTAGAGAAGATGCTTAGAACCTGCCTTTATGAAGGTAATATAAATATAAAGAGTTTATTTTGTAAATTATAGCTCTCTCTCTTTAGTACAGTTTCTCTGAATTTGTTATCTTTAATGCCATTTTTCTATTCCAAGAAATGATTTGGTTTTTTTTGGATGTTTCTTGCCATCTATATAACACATCAGTGACCATTTCTTATGCTAGTTTAATGATTTTGCCTATGAAGATGTGTGGTAGGAAGGAAGGAATAATTTTTTAAGCTTATTTAGATTTGGGTTTGGTGTCACATCTGTAGTACTCTGTGCTGCAATTATCTTCTCCTCCGAATTCAAGTATATGATTAGGCTCGTGGATTTGTTTGACCCGACTTTGTTTTTGTAAGATTTATGGCAAATTTGAAAGCTACCCCTTACGTGCTCCTCCAGATTAGTTTGAATTTGATCTCTGTCTTCTTGAGTTTGAAGGATTGGAGTCTATTTTCATGTGGATGTGTGTCAATGAGAGATTAACTGGCTCATGATTATGTAATTTGATTGATTGATTTAGTTTTCATGGGAATTTTCAGTTACAAAATGCAATCGAGCAGAGACCGCATTGTCCTTACTCAGAGGGAAAAAAAATGGTTATGATATTGTTATAAGTGATGTTCACATGCCAGACATGGATGGATTTAAACTCCTGGAACACATTGGGCTAGAGATGGATCTGCCTGTTATTAGTAAGTATCTAGCTGCAATCACTTCAGATAAATTGAATAACTTAGATTGATATGGTGTCTCATACATATAATTTGTGAACTGCACAGTGATGTCAGCAGATGATGGGAAAAGTGTTGTTATGAAGGGGGTCACCCATGGTGCCTGTGATTACCTGATTAAGCCGGTTCGCATTGAGGCACTGAAGAACATATGGCAGCATGTGGTTCGAAAGAAAAGGAATGAATGGAAGGACTTGGAGCAATCTGGAAGTGTAGAAGAAGGAGATAGGCAGCAAAAACAGTCTGAGGATGCAGATTACTCATCTTCAGCAAACGAAGGAAACTGGAGAAACTCGAAGAAGAGGAAAGATGAGGAAGAGGAAGCAGAGGAAAGGGATGATACATCCACATTAAAGAAGCCACGGGTGGTTTGGTCAGTTGAACTCCACCAACAGTTTGTTGCAGCAGTTAACCAACTAGGCATTGACAGTATGTATCTTTACCATTGTCCCCCCCTTTTTGCTCTTGCCTATATCTTTCAATTTGGTAAATGCTTGTTTGCTGCATATTTTGGATATACTTTGCTTACTTTTTCATAGGAAAACTGGTTTAAATAGCTTATACATTTTTTGAAATGAGGAGAGAAATTGAGCTTATTACATAAAGAGTTTGAGTCATCCTATCCTATGCTTTTCAAATTGAACCTAAGGGTAATTTCACAAAATACTCAAGTTCAACATTTCATATGAAAATAAATGATTCCATTAAAATTGTTATAAAATTTATTCATTATAGAAAACAACTTTACAGAAAGTATTCACACTTCACAGAAAATCTAATGGCACTTCGTGGAAAATATCATTGCACTTCATGGAAAAATGAGCAAATTTGATATTCTTAGAATAAAATCAAAGTTTTAAAAAGTTAATAAAACTAGTATCAATACAACTATTGAAATTCAACATTTCATAGGAGAACATATGATTTCAGTAAAATTGTTGTTGATTTATTCATTATAAAAAATAAGTTTATAAAAATGTATGTGCACTTCATGAAAAATTTAATGGCACTTCGTGGAAAATATTATGGCGCTTGGAAAAATGAGTAAATATGAAAACTTCAAAACAAAATCAAAATTTTAAAAAAAATTATTGAGAAATAGCATTGGTATGACTTTATAGCTCAATATTTTACACAAAAACATATGATTTCATCATAGATTTAAATCGCGGTCGAGGTCACTTTCACTGTCGCGGCCATAATGTAACGGTAACGGCCTACCGCTACGCAATTTTACCGCAAAAAATTGCAAATTGAGAAATATTATCATAAATCACTAAATGTAAGAGTTATAACTAATTAATAAGCATAATACTCTACAAATAAAGACTTAACATGTATAATTTTTGAAAGATGCAATAAATTGGAGTTTTTGCCTCAAAAGTCAAAAAAGCATGCAGAAAGATAAATAAAATGGCAGAAAGTCATTTTTTTTTTTTTTTAAGGCTGGCAGAAACATAACGGCCATTATGTTGTAATTTAACGGTTGTTACCATTACATAACGGTGATAACGCCCGTTAAATTAACATTTTATTTTTGCCTGCTATAAAACGGTAATAACAGTAATAGCCCCTTAAAATCCCATTAGATATCGGCGTTACATACGTTATTTAAATCTATGGATTTCGTCAAAAGTGTTGGAGGTTTTACTCATTAAATAAAAATAATAGTGCTACAGAAAATACACGTCTTTCATGGAAAATATGGTAAAAGGTTGGATTCTTTATATATTACAACAACATAATAGAATCCCATTTCAAGAATCCCAGTTGAATTTTATTTCCTGGGTGATCCAAACAAAAGACACAGACAAGGCTTTTTGTATCTCATTCACTTTCAAGCAATTCATATTTTTTTTTGGATTTATGTAACATCTCCTTCATGAATTGCCCTCTGTATTCCAGTTGACAATACATTTTTGTACTTGATCCTTTTATAGGAACATTATTTCTCATTAATTTGACCTATACATCTATCATTTTGTAGCCACCTCCTAGTATTTGACTCCTTGTGTTAATTTCCTAATCTGATATTGTTTTCCTCATATTTTCACATTGGTCTGTGGATACAGAGGCTGTTCCCAAGAAAATTCTAGAGTTGATGAATGTTCCTGGACTCACTAGAGAAAATGTTGCTAGCCACCTTCAGGTATGAGACAGATATGTTTAAAATAAAGTATTCCAAGCATTGTATAGAATTCAAATAAAATGTCATTCTTCTTGATATATTGAATATGCTAGGTCAAGTTCCTATGCAACAACTTTCAGCTAAGCTTTGCTATTAGGTGTATTTATCAACACATTATCTCTTTGTATGGTGCAGAAATATCGATTGTATCTTAGAAGATTGAGTGGGGTTTCACAGCACCAGAACAATTTGAGCAATGCTTTTATCAGCCCTCAAGAAGCAACTTATGGGCCACTGTCATCACTCAATGGACTTGATCTTCAAACTCTTGCTGCTACTGGTCAGCTTCCAGCACAAAGCCTTGCCACACTCCAAGCAGCTGGGCTTGGTCGATCAGCAGTAAAATCTAGAATGCCCATGCCCATTGTTGATCAAAGGAATCTTTTTAGTTTTGAAAATCCAAAATTGAGATTTGGAGAGGCACAACAGCAACAGTTGAGCAGTAGTAAACAGATGAACTTACTTCATGGAATCCCCACAACCATGGAGCCAAAGCAGCTTGCAAATTTGCACCATTCAGCACAATCTCTTGGGAGCATGAATATGCAAGTTAATGCTCACGGTGGCCAGGGTGGTCAGAGTAATTCGTTGCTGATACAGATGTCTCAGTCACAGTCCAGAGGGCAAATACTAAATGAAGCCACTGGCAGCCATGTTTCTACTCTCCCGTCATCAATGGGGCAGCCTGTTATAACTAACGCAATTGCTAGCGGAGTTTTAGCAAGAAATGGTTTAGCTGAAAATGGTAGAGGGACTGGATATAGTCCAGTTTCTCAATCATCATCAATGCTGAATTTCCCCTTGAACAGCACAGCAGAATTATCCGCTAATAGCTTTCCTCTGGGAAGTGCATCTGGGATGTCTAGCCTCCCATCTAAGGGGGCATTTCAAGACGAGGTTAACTCAGAAATAAAAGGATCAGTAGGATTCATGCCAAGTTATGATATTTTTAGTGATTTGAATCAGCATAAATCCCATAATGATTGGGAATTACAGAATGTGGGCATGACCTTCAATGCCTCTCAGCAAAGCAACCTTGATGTAGGGCCATCAGTTCTATCTCATCAAGGATTTTCTTCTAGCCAAGGGACTGGACAGAACAGGAATATGTCTGCTGTGGGAAAACCCATTTTTTCAGCTGGAGAAGCAACTGATCATGTGAATGCACAAAGTGTTGGACAACATCTCAACACTTTTTTTGCTGATAATTCAGTAAGGGTTAAGTCTGAAATAGTTCCAGATGCAAACCTCTTTCCTGAGCAGTTTGGCCAGGAAGATCTCATGAGCGCACTTCTCAAACAAGTAGGTTCCTTGCTCTCTATCACTTTGTATTTCCTTTCAGACTTTTCTTTATCTTTTGGCCATTTGTGTGAAAAATTTCATTAATTTTTGCAGCAGCAGGGAGGTGTAGGACCAGATGAAAACGAGTTTGACTTTGACGGGTATTCCATGGATAATATTCCTGTGTAGCATTTGTATTGGCCTATTGCAACTTCTGATGTACATACCTGCTGTCACAGAAGAATTTGATTAATCTCTTCTGGGACCAGAGGGGAAGCAGTTCAAATTAGTGTTTTGTTCTGGAGACAGGATTGCTTGATTTCAGTTAGCTGCATTTCCTTTGTGTATATCAAGATGTTCAGCTGGTTTAATTTGGCGAAAACAGACGAATGGAAAGTCCAGATTACATATTATTTCAGGAAGGTATTTGCAGATCGTGTAAGATACCACTGCATGAAATGCCAAGGCATTCATGCAAAATTTTGGCTGCATTTGGTTGGAAAATCTAGTGAGAGAGAGAAGCAACTAATTTTAGACATTTGCAGAATTTTAGGATCCTTTCTAACTCTAAATAACAGATCAAGTTTTTTTTTTTTCCTTGTTTTTAATTTATATTTTCTTATTATTATTGAAGGAAGGAATCAACCTTGATGTATATATTTATTCCATTTGATAGCTCTAGACATAAGTCTAGGTAATTTTATTTTATTTTATTTTTTTTTGGATGTTTTCTTGTACTTAATTTCGAAGAGGTTATCAATTTTTTTTCCCTTGCCCCTTCTCCTCCTGCATTTTTTGTAATGAAACCTCACTTTCTTTCATCATGAGATGGAGATATGAAATGATGTTTGTTATTAATCCCTAGTCAGATCAATGATAACAAGTATTATGTAGGACATGATTGTTGAAATTAGTTTCCTTTTCTCGGTCGCCATTAATATCTAGCACCAGGAGATGAAGTTGTGGGATTGAAGAACAGAACAATATATATACATATAAGCAGGGTACTGTTTAAAACTGACAAATTTGATCAGAAAGACGGCGTGTCGTTTGACTGCCTTATGAGTTGTCGTTTTTGTCGTTGGACGAATTGGATTATAAAAACCACAGAAAGGGACCAAGTATGCCATCAAAGCAAGGCCAGAGCCCATATGCAAAATAATGAATTGAGTTGTCGTTGGACAAATTGGATTAACCGTTATGAACAAGTCCAATAGTTGGATCGATCTGTGTGGAAATACTAAAAAGCCCGAGTGAGTACTGTAAGGAGATGCTCGTATCTTCAAAGCCTAATCTTCCATACTAAATTAATTGAATTTTTTTAGCAAATGAGAGCATGTAAATTTTGGCCTAATGCTAACTGAGCCAGAAGTTCAGGTAAAAATAATATTTACTCAAACTGAGATGGTAACAGATTGCTTGTTTAAATGCAAAAGTTGATCAAAACATATTGGGTTATCCAAAGAAGCATCCATTCAAATTCTACGGTCTCTACCCACCAAACCAAAAATCAATTCGTTCTGCCCTAAAATTTCACAATTATAGCCATAAATATGCTTTCAAAAGAAGCAGCCTTGAACTACAGGTGTTCTCGCATCAAATATTGGAAATTCTGCAGGACAAGACAACCCATTTTTTGTAAAGTCATAGAGAATGGTAGGTGATACTTACAATCTAGTACAATTTCACAAGAATTCTTGTTATTTCATATCTACAATAACAACAAACATGAACCCCTGAATAACAATACAAGATACCAGATTCCATGAACAAAACATGCAGTCATACTCAATAATGAACATTAAAGTGAGAACAATGAAATATAGCACAAGGAACTAAACTAACTGATTGCCATTACTGTTCAACAATGCCTGCAAATAATGTCAAATTGTACATTCGCTTTAAAAAATGCTATCACGCTGTATATAAATCATCCATTCAGAATGTGGAGATCACAACAGCACACCTACTGCTGGCAATGATCAAATTCACAAAACCTCATATATACTAATCTTGGTGTGCATTTCTGGTAATTCTTGTAATGTGAAACCTCCTGGATGAGCATGTAAAAATCAAAGCCCTGAAAGAATGAAAAGAATTACAAGACATTGTACGACCAAGCAGGTTCTCCTCTCTCAGCTATTGTTTCATCAGCATGAACAATACAGCTGCTAGGAGGATGGATAAAATTATAGCCGACCCATTTCTATTGCTGTTGCTTGTTGGGAATAATTTAGGTAGCGAGCACTCCTCCCCATTGAAGTATACTTTAGTTGGATATCCATCTCCAGCAGCCACATTGATTTCAGGCAAACCTTTCTTAGTAAATGAAATCACAGACTGTTGTTTTCCAGGCACCCTAGGATTCTTTTGTGGGTCAGCTGCATCAGTTTCAGCCACAAGATAGTTTACCCCTGGAAACCCTTGCATGATTATGGTATCGTTGACACCTGTCAATGTGCTTCCATTGAATGAGTACATTGCTTCAAAACCAGCAGCTGTCTTGTCCAGTTGTACTGCAGCAAACCAATCAGGAAATGCAATTTCATCCCAGTTGAAGATCGTGATCCTTGCACTCCATCCACGAGTATAATCTGTATAAACATGCCAGTTGATACTAACCCCGCAATTATCTCCGCAGGGCATAGGGTTTGGCACTGCTCGACGTTTAAGGCCAGCCCAAGCTCTCGCCATAGCAGTTCTATTTTCAAAAGGTATTAGCAGTGCTTCTGGTGGAAGAAGAACAGCTGGAGCAGTTGCACTACAAGTCCTAGCTGTGTTTGTAGGGCATCCACATGCACAGGTATTGCATGGGACAACTGAATCATTGTAGTAAGCAGAAAATGATACACAGCATCTGGGGCTCACTCCCTTGGGTTGAGTGATATTGCAAACTACCTGCCAGCTGGCAACAGCAGTAGAATTTGACGGTAAGCCACTTGGGTCTGGAAATTGGCTTGGACTTACTCTAACTGGAGGACCACATTGATAATCAGGGTTAAGTGTGCCATTAATCTTCCAGTTCTGTGGTGGTGTGAGCTCGGACCTATTGAGATCTGGAGGCATTTTAAAAACTTGCATCTGGAAAACTGAAGTTGACTTGCTTGGGTCCATTGATGGTGGCAAGATTGTGCCATTTCTACAACAATAGGGTTTCAGCCCAAGGTTTGTGTCATTAAATTTTGTTGGAGGCAGGTCAATGATTGTTGGCCTTCTTTCACAATTTAATACATTGGCAAAGTCCAGTTCCCTGTAGAATGTACCTTGTCGGCCAAATATGCAGTCAGATGAATCAACAACATAGGGATAAGCCCCTTTCATGGAGAATATAAATTCATCCCTCATCCAGTCCCAGCTCAATTTCCAGTTATCAAGACGACCAAGAGGATTGTGATTCGCAATAGTAATCTCTGCCCAGTAACTAGAGTCGTATGTTCTGATCACATCATACATAATTGTAAGATCCCCATTCTGACGAGGCAAGAACTCCTCCTCTACAGTGATGTTTGATTTGAATTTCTCATCTTTGGTGCAACAAACATACATTACACTACCTGGTAAAACCACAAAAGGTGCCCCTCAATAGGTGTAGAAACACATAAAACTTCAAAACAGAACTGCCCTTAAGTTGTAGAAGGAAGGATATGATAATTGACAGATCTAAAATGATCAAGAAAGTTAAAATTTCAACAAGTCAATGGAACAAAAACTTCTTTCCTTGAGTTCAATTTCATTTTCTCAAATATCATAACTCAAGGAGATGCAAGAAATTCTTCTCAAGAATTGGAGAGCAGAAACAAGGTTAATGAGACATAGTTAATTATAGCTAGAGATGGTGGAAGCCCTCATAGATCAAATTGATACAACATGTGATCGATAGCTTCCTAGACAATACAGTCAAAACATATCAGCCATATACAGGACAGGGTATAGTTTCACTTGAGATCTAAAACTTTTGGTGATCACTAATTGATTTCTTTAACAAACAGAGATGCAATCTGGTACCCTAAAAATCTCCCATTTCCGATCAGATCAAATTATTATCTTCAATAATAGGTAAATGATTAAGCCCGTGAAAGAGAAGATGGTAAGAGACACTATAATAGATGATGCACCGAAGAATCACAATCTAACATCCATGTTTTTTTTTAAATCTTTCTAAAATAGAAGAAAAGGTCAGCATAGAATCAAACACACAGCAACAATGACAAAATTGAAATTCATAGACTCAAATGTCCAAATTACAAAAACCCAGAAAAAAAAAAACCCCAAAATCAAAAGTTTAAACCCAAAACAAACTAAAAAAACTTACCTTCCTTGGTAGTCCTGGGACAAACAAACCCATCATTAGCCAGCGTGATATTCGACGGCCAAGGCACAGACTTCAACGGCACACCAAACTGTGTCCCCAACAGCTTAACCTGAACAGACGTCTGAGTCGAATCGCCTGCAGTCTCAATTGGTGTCTTGAGATCAGTCATAGGGAACCCAGCAAAAACTGTACCATTCCCAACTCTGGCAGGCAAGCTACTCCCATCAGCAAGAATCGCATTGGATGCAGAAACCAAAAGCTCATCATTTTGAAAACCCACAAAAACCTTCCAAGATTTGAGCTCATCAATCCCGTTATTTTGTATATTCAGCGTCGATTCGAATCTATAAGGCTGGTTGGAGGGAGCAGTGGGCTTAATCTGGGTTCCACCTTCATATTGATACGATAAGAATATCCCATTACAAGCACTGGCAGCCGGAGGCGGTGCTTCGGTTGCTGGAGTTTGAGAGATCGCGAAGTGTACAATACTAACAAGGATCAAAGAGAGCAGATTGAAGTTGAAAGCCATGATTTTTACGAAAAAGAAGTGAACTTTTTAAGTGGGTTTTGTACTAAGAAAGGATGCGAAAATGGGAAACGCGTAAGAAATTATAGGTAGATAGATACAGCTTAGTAGAAGCTGTTTTTGAAAACATGTTCTTTCGTTTCGATAGGTTTTTTTTATTTGCCTTTTGGAATTTAAATTAAAAACAAATTATAATAAAAAAAATACTTTCGTTAAAAAGCAAAAGTCCCGTTGTAGTACTAAATAGAAGCTTTCCCCTCTATTTCTATTTTGAATTCACATTGTGAATTGTGATGATGCCTTTTTCGTCCATGCTTGAGTTATATTCAAATACGGTCTAGACTACTGTAAATTCATACAAACCAGCAATAATGTAAGGCCATGTCAGCATTACAGCTACACTGATAGAGCATAAGCTGCTGTATGGGTCCCATTTGTAATGAATTTAATATAAAAAAATAGTATGGGAACATACCTCTTTCTTGTGAGGAGCACCAACTATGGCTTATGTTGCGGGCACGTCCTTATCTGCGCTGGACCCAAAACGTGTGCTCTGTGGGACCCTTCTGAGTTCTTAAAGCAATTAAATAATAAATACTTTTTTAAATAAAATCAAAGAACAATTAGCCCAACACCAACAACTATAAGCCCATTATATAGTTAAGTGGGCTGAATAAAGTTTGAAGCATTTTAAATTTCCAACTAGCCGTTACTCGTTAACTTTTTTCTTTTTCTTGTTTTTTCATTTTTCCTTTTGTTTTTTTTTTTTCTGAAAAAAAAAATTCCAAGAAAAAGTTAATGGTTATTTTGATAAGCTTGTAAGTTTATACGTGATACAAATAAAAAATTTTAAAATACTAATATAAATAATTATTGATTTAAATTGTACGTGCAATGCACATGCAATGAATCTCATCTGTTAAATTATATGAATTATTAAAATAAATAATTATATAAATGGTTATAAAAATATCATTATACATGAAAACATGGTTTACCTAAACATATGACAGACAAATTAGTGAGCTAATAAACTTGTATGTGTGTGATTAAGAGCTAAATTTAATGCCACCAAATCAAGAAGACATCAAAACAAGAAAGGGTCATAATCTAAACTATCTAATCTATCTTATTTCATATGGGCTATAAAACAAAAACTTAATCAGCTAACTAATGATTGATGAATTGATCTTTAGAGTTTGTCTATGCCCACAAAGAAAATAATGGAATTTGGCAAGTAGAAATGGATTGGTAAGGGCAATAGCATATGAAAATGGTTAGGTCATATCCTTCATTTCATAAGCAGGCCATGTTGTGATGGAAAAAGAACAGCTCCAAGTTATTAAATCAAATTACTGTTTATCTATTAGGTGTTGCATTGTGAATGTCAATTGACTGTATGAAACTGAACTCAACTCTGCAAGTGGAATCGTAAAGGCAACACATCACAAGACAAGATTAAAACAAGTCACTTCTATAATCTTAATATTATATTAGGCGTTTTCCTTGTTAGGTGTAGTTCTTTAGTCCACCAAGTTCAACACATTTCTACATGTTTTGGCCCATCACAGAAAGTGAGAAGCCCATTTAAAGTTGTGGACTTATAGTTACAGAATCAACCCACTTTTTTTTTTTTCTTTTTTTTTTTTTTTTTTTTTT
>CATKHJ010125509.1:0-50623 GCA_949750685.1 Vernicia montana | reverse complement strand
AATTACGAAAAAATAATTTTACTTACGAAAAAATAAAAGAGGATTGTGATTTTTCATAAGAGACCTATTTTTTTTTCGTAATTACTAAATTATTTTTTCATTTTATTAATTTATGAACTTTTTCGTAAAATTATTGTTTACACAAAATAAATCATATTTTTGTAAAATTAAATTTTTTTGCAACTAAGAAAAATTACAAAAAAATATAAGAAAATTTTAATTTTTTATAAGAGAATTTTTTTTTTTTCGTAATTACGAAATTATTTTTCTTTTTTGTTAATTTATGAATTTTTTCATAAAATTATTATTTTACACAAAATAAGTCATATTTTCGTAAAATTAAAACTTTTATCACAATTAAGAAAAATTACGAAAAAATAATTTAATTTACAAAAAATATAAAAAAATTGTATTTTTTTTGTAAAAAAAACTATTTTTTTTAGTAATGGTCAATAAAATAAAGTATGTTTATTTTGATTTTTAACAAAATAACTATAAAAAACACTTATATATGTACCTAAGTGCACACAATATATAGAAAAAAAAAAAAAAAACTTAACATCAATGCTCTGTAGATATCTATAGACCAAATTAATACTTTCATATAATCTCCACAGGTAGCCGCAAGATCGATGTTATAAAGACAAAAGTGGGGGAAAAAAGAAAGAAAAATAGAGCTCATGATTAGCCTTATTTATAGTAGTGTAAGATCCATTAAGTACAGTGGTGGGGAAAATTTTTGCCTAGACTCTCTGTATGTAGACTTCCTCTCCATGAATTGAAATCTGGGTCTAGGCAAGAATTTCTCAGGTAGTAGTAAATTATTAATTAAAGCCAAATAGCTCCAGCATCTCTAAGCAATTTCTTCAAGGAGCCATTAAGATGAAGGGTCATAATAGTATTAGCAGAACCAACAAATTTGCCACCAATAAATACAGCTGGGACTGAAGGGTTGCACCCTAATCTCAAAAGAGCCCATTCCATCTCTTTTCCTCTTGAATCTTCATCAAGCTCGTAAATTGCAGGGCTCACTCCTTGTTCGTAGAACAATCTTTTTATTGCATGGCACATGCAGCATGAGCTCTTACTGAATATCACCACTGCCTTCTGCCCTCCCAACTTCGCCACTCGATCCATATAATAATTTTAAAAAAAATTTGCAATGTTATAGAAAGGTTAATTAAGTATAAGCAAAATGTAGTTGATCTATATTTAAAGATTGATAAAAAAAAATAATAATTTGAAGGTTTTGACGGAAATGCGAGAGCACGATGGAGTAATATATTTATATATATATAAATATAGTGTAGAAAGGAAATTAAAGCTTGTGAGTAGTTATAACTTATCTTGATATGGTATGCTTATATATATATATACATGTAGCGAGAGAGAGAAAAAGAGAGAGGGTGCATATTGAATATGAATTTTCTTTTGGCATTGTTTAATGGAAGGCAACATTAATGAATTAAAGAAGAAAAAGGTGAAGGTTCTTTAAGATAATTGGACTGATGCGCTATTGATTTTATTTTATATGTTTTTTTTTGTACTTTTGATCAACTTGATGCTATAAGTCAAAAAATTAATTTATATATTATAAATAGTAATAAGATTGTGATGATAGGGACATGTGTGCATGGTTTGGTGGTAAATAATATTGAACCCAGTTGTGCCCTGCTGGTGCAGAATCTAATAGACTTAAAAAAAAATATTATGTATAAGGCAAATGGTGCCGAAAGTAAGAAAAAGAAAAAAGAAAAATTTATAAATGTATTGTACGATAATATTTGCCTTTTCTAGACAGATGAGTGGCTCTAGTTGCATATTGTCCAATTAACCATTGTTGCATAAATAGAAAATAACTAAACTAAATTATGACATACTGTCTTTCAAAATTTTTTTTCTCTCCCTTTTCTCTAAACTCTCTACCCCTTGTTAGGGTTTTCTCTGGGAAGAACCTCTGACGACTTCGGCCACTGAAAGGAATATCCCTTTTCACTTTCCGTTTTTAGTTTATCTGTTCTTAGATTTTCTCTGTTTAGATATTTTAATAACATGGCTAAAATGGAATCATTTTTGTCTCCAATAAGCGTCGGGTTACTCTCTTTTGTTTATCTGGACATTTTGTCTTCGATATGCTCTGGTGGAAGCTCAATAGCCATGGTAGATCCTGGTTATGTTCTGCTTCCCCTTTGTCTTTATCTTATGTGGGCTCTGTATTTGGAGGGATGGAGGTGGGAAGGAAGAGAGATTGAGACAATCAGAGTCGATGCTTTAAGTTTCAGTGGTTTTGCGTTGCAGCTCCGATTGTGTATCACCGATCCATGCATGCGTTGACTATTTGGTAGATCTGTAGATCTGAGGAGGGATTGTATTTGACTTTGGCAGTAGATTTTCCTTTGGTTTGGTCCAGCTATAACCCCTGCTCTTCTGGGTTCTTCTTTCCTTCCCTCGATCATCGGCGACGATGGTAGTGTCATTAAAGGGTCCTGGCAAGAAGAGGGCAAAGCAGGGATTGGAAGGGAATTTCACAACTTCAGTAGGCCATTGAGCTGTGTTAGTACCAGACTTAATTCTGGATGTCTGTTTCTTGGGCTTGAAACCTACTGTTAAAATTCTCATGTTGGACACTATTGTGTTGGACTCTAGGTGCATATATTTGTTTCCTAGTTGGGATTATTTTAAAATTGTAATGCAACTTTGTACTAATTTGAGTTTTATGCCATTCAATGAAAATTTTATTTACTTTGGCCAAAAAAAAAAAAAAAAAAAAATAATAATAATAATAGAAATTAACCATTGTTGTAAAGTTTATTTGGTCGAGTAATGTTCATAAAGGAATGTCAACTTAGGATAGAATGATAATGTTAAATCACAAGCTGACACATGTAATACGCATTTGATTAGTTCCATCAAGGATGTTCTGTACGTGTGAGGAATGAAGATACCTTTATTAGCCAATTCATGGATTTGTGACTATGCACTCTTTGATTGTTAATATATATGGACCCTTCAATAATTATCACTTTTTTTTCTTACTGTTTTAATTAGGAAAATCAAATTTTGATTGCATAATAATTTAAAATTTGATTAGTTTGATTAGTCTAATTCAATTCGGTGTTATATTACGGAACAGAGTTATTTTCATCATATGAAAGATCACTCCATATAGATTAATTGTTGAGATTAATACATTTAGTTGTTGAAATTTATAATTACTAATAATTACTAGTAGTTTTTTTTTTTTTGGCAACTTAATTGAAGTTAAAAATTTATTAAGATATAATCATATAACTCTGCACCATTAGTGGTTTATTGTTTATATAATATTATGATTGCACATGTGTTTAATCAATAATGTGCATAATTATCATATGATATAGCGGCAAAAGGTTAGATAGATATATAAATTATATATTCACAAGACAGATTTGCAAAGTAATAATTAAGCTGTTATCTTAAATTAATCCAAGTGTTTGGGAGCATACTTTAGAATATTAAATATTCACACCGAATACGTACTTGTTTATTAATAAAATATTTTGTACTATGAAAATTGATTTGATATGAAATTAGGATTCAAGTATAATATTCTCATTTTCTTGACTGACTTGTGAAAAATATGCATATATTAATTTGGTGCAAAATAAAAAAAAATGCATATATTAATAAATTCATGTAACCTGTGGGTATATATATCTTAGTGTTTGAGTTTAATAGAAAATTATTGTGTTCAGTCTTATCTTATATATCTAAATTAATGAATTATGAGATATTTTAATTAATATGATTTTTTATCTATTTTTTCTTAATAAAAAGATATCAATATATTTTTTTCTCTATATATTCTTAACTCATTAGATTAATGTATATACCAAATATAAACAAGACTTATTCGAGAGAAAAATTTAATTAGCTTTTGTCTATATATAGAGAAAAAATTATTTAATACATTCGATACAAATGAAAATAATATAAAAAATTAATAATTTTTTCATTGTTATGGTCAATATAACAGTTTTTGGAGTAATCATTTTGATTAAGAGGGTGTTTGATAACTCAACTTATTATTTAATTTAATATTTTTAGCATTTATTAGTTTTAAAATGGTTTGATAATATAAAATGATACTAAGTTAAAATTTTCAATTAAGTCAAAATCTACTTAAAATGGTAAGTTAAAATATTTGATTTAAAATTTTTATTGGACAAGCTCAGCTATTGAGTTTTTTAAATTTTTTTTTATTAAAGTGACTTTTATATTCTTAGTATATACTTAAATATTCATTTAAAGTTTAATAATGTTTATTTTTTATAAACTTATGAGAAATATTATCCTAATATGATTGTTATTTCTAATTTTTATTTATTTATGATTTTTATTATTTTTTTTAATTTCAAAACTGTGTTTAATGGTTAAAACTTAAATATCAATATCACATGGTTAATTATCTAATAAAAGTTTAATTATTTTCAGTAATAACAGTTATCAAACAGAATTATTATGTTTAGCGCTTAAAAATTTCAATATTTATTATATTTAGCGCTTAAAATTCAACACTTAATTTTTCAGCTCTTAATTTTCAGTTTTATCAAATATCACCTAAGGGTAAATTGCCCAAATGGTCACTAAATTTTGGACGTTGTTTCAAATTAGTCACTAACCGTTTTTTCTTTCAAATTTATCACTAAACTTTAGCAAATGTATCAATATATGGTCACTTGGCACCATCGGACCAAAATTCCGACAGGTTAGACTGACGTGGCATGACATGTCAGCATGTTAGACCAATTAAACTGACACATGATCGCCACATCATTGCCACGTCACACAATTTTTCCATGTCATCTTTATGCTCACCAGTTTCTCTCTCGATCTCATCTCTCTCTTTCTCTCTCTGGATTTATGCTCTCTTTGTCTAGTTGATTTGTGATTTTATTCAACAAGATGCTTTAATAGTTTGGTATTGGTAGAGCTCAAATTATCTATAGTAGGTGGCAACAACTCTAATCAATCCATATATCACAAGAATTAGAACTCATTTAGACAGATTTCAGATTTATCATCCATTAAATCTGAAACCCACCATTAAAATGCAACAATAATCAATACCCATCAATGAAAAATGGAAGTTCATCTCAAGATCATATTCTCGCCGCCGCCAACAAATTTGAGGTTTCCACAAGTGATGGTGAAGCTCGTGATGAACTGAACTCACCTTGGTCGAGAGGGATAATCGGTGAAGCTCGTGAGAAAGTGGTGATGTCGGGTCCATAAGTGACGACGGCTGAAGGTGAATTGGTGTTGGGAGTCACTGATTGAGAGCACTCGTCCTTAAGATGGCTGCTAGCAACTTTGGATCAAATTCAGTGGTTAAGCTTTTAGTGGAACAAGCATCGATCGGTGCTGGTGATCGACCACTGAATTTGTTTATTTGCAGGCTTTCTTTAGTATTTTTGATGGGTATGGAGGTTCTAAAGTAGCTGAATATGCAACAGATCAGATCAAACTCAGTGGTCGAGCTCGGGCAGAACGGCAACGAATATGTGATCCTCTGTTGATTGTAGCATCAACAATTAACAAAATTTTGATATTCACCAACCCATAGAGAATCCCAATTGATTATTTAGATAATTTTTTTTTAAAAAAAATCCTTTTCGACTATTTTGCTTGTTTGCTTATTGAGAAACAAGGAATTGAAAAAACAAAGAAAAATAAAATGGGTTTCATTGTTTAATTATAAAGATTATATTTTTTTTAGAAAAAATATTGGGCAAAATGATTTTTAAGTGTTTGTTGTTGTCTTAGATATTATGTGTATTTTTTTGATTTTATGTATTTTCTCTATTTAGTTGGTGAGAAAGCGAGGAAATTGGCAAGAAAATGGAGTAGATAAATAAAGGGTATTTTTGGTAACAAAATATTTAAGTGAACAAGTGGGGCGAGTGACGTGGCAAGAGTGTGTAAAGTGGCGATGATGTGTAAAGTTGACTAGTCTAATCCTTTGACATGTCATGTCACGTTAGCATATTGGCCGAAATTTTAGTCCGGCAGTGCCAGGTGATCGTATATTGATAATTTTTTAAAGTTTAGTGACAAATCTGAAAAAAAAAATGACTAGTGATCAATTTGAAATAATGCCCAAAATTTAGTGATCTCCTAAGCAATTTACCCCATCACCTAAATGGATATTTTTTTGAAAAATTTTAAGCTAGTATGAGCGTAACTATCTCTTTATATATCAAATCAATTACAAATCAATATGCCTATTATTTTACTCAGTATAAAAATATAATATTCACATATTACTTTTCTATTAAATTTGGTGTATACACTAAGTCTATATTTTTCACAATATAATTTTTTATAAGCGAAAAGCTTAATATTTGAAATTCTTTTCTAAAATTAGTTAGTTTTAAACCCATAAAACCATATTGCAAGATCTTCTTTAAAATCTTGCCGCAAAATCTACACAAATAGTCACTTCTAGTTACGAAGCATAGCATAAATTAGTTGTGGGTCAATGTTCGTGTAACAACTTGAATTAATTTTCCGCAGATAAAAGATTATATGCAGATAGTATGCAAATTCCCATATCCGGAGCAGGCTTTCAAGTTGAATTATATTCAATTAATTTGTCTGTGGTACGATGACGCATAAGAATCAACACTGGAAAAAAAACTATGTTGGCACGTAAAGAAAATAACCTTACATACAACCTCATTTGTCAAGATCAAGATAAAGCAAAACATATATTCCAAATAATATATCAACGCTCGTGTTCAACACCGATACATCGTTATTAATTTTTTTTATTTTTATTTTTATGATTCTATTATTATTATTCTTTAACCTTATGTTGGAGTCTAATGAAATAATAATATAATTTGAGAAATAAAAAACATAAATAAATAATTATTTATATTTGATGTTTCTGTTAAGTAGTCAAAGCAGTGGCATCAGATGCTAGTGATGTTTCTGTTTTTGGTCTTATATCAGCGATTGTAAGGCTTTACTTTCCGAGATTAATTCTTGCAATATCTCGTTTATTAGTCGGTCAATGAATCATATTGCTCACTTTCTAGTTAGAGCATTTATTTCTTTGCCTGATCTATAAGAGTGGGTTTCTATTCCCCTCTTATCATTATGAATGTTTTATGTTATGATATGCAATAAATCTTCTTTTTAACCTAAAAAAAAAATTATTTATATTTGATATTATAATCACTATTGCAAATAACTCATTTTAACAGCATATAAATCATATTGTTAAAAGTAAAAAAATCGATGCTAATAAGAATTAGCTGCAATATTATCTGATGTATAAAACTTCCGTAAACAATAATTTTTTTTATAATACTATTATCAATATTTGACAATATTATTAACATGCTATTAATATATGTTGATATTTAATACTATTGATTTGTTGTTATTGTTAGTCTTAACAATTAATAAATAATAACATATATATCAAATGACATTAAACTAATGCTGTTAATTTTAATATTTATTATTGTGAATTGTTTTACTTTATTGATATCAAATAATATTAAACTAATGTTATCCTAATGTTTATTATTGTGAATTGTTTTGCTTTATAGATAATGATATAATAACTAATAATGTCTTAGTCCAATTTGTAAGGTTGAGGTCCTGAAACCAAAAGATTTTAAGTTCAAATCTCACTTACGTTTAGAGTGTGAGATTATTTGATAATTTGTTGGTGATTTATATTTTGTTTTGCAAATATATTTGGAGTTGTATTATATATGCTTGAGTGAATACTGGGTTCTATAGCTAAAAAGAATAAATAAATAAGATAATGGTAATGGATGGAGGGTATTCTTTGTGTTTAGTATCTGGAAAAGGTAGTAGTATTAAAGGCAAAGAGTATAGTATAAAAAGAAAAAAAAAAAATGTTCCTCTTTGCTTTGTCTCTTTATCTCTTTTTTCTTGAGAAAGGAGAAGAATATTGTATGTAAGCAGGAGAGGTGAGTGTACGTCTCCTTTCATCAGCCCAAAAATACACGAAGAAATTAATAATAATAATATGTGATGCCAGGATACGTTCTCGCATTCCTCTTTATCATTTTTTATGTAAAGTTGACATTCTTTTTCCACTTGCCACCACTTCCTTTTATGGGGATCTTATCCCCTCCATTTCTCTCTCTCTCTCTCTCTCTTGTTAAGATGCTTCCAAATGCCTATGTGTGTGTGTATTTACATGCAATAATATGTATCATACATGTCTACCTTGTAATATGTATGTCTCTCCAATGTAACATCCATGGATCTATGTGCATGCATGCATGTATATAAAATTAGATCAAAGTTTTAATTTATTGTATAATCTAAAATTTTAATAGAGATTTTTTTTTTGCCAATGACTTGGTGGATAATTCAAAAGTTAATAGAAATAGATAGAGATGGAATCTTTTCTTCCTTAATTTGCAAGTATTTCTGATTGATCCATCTTGAAATATATAAATGATTAGTTAATCTATTTAAACTGAAATTGGTTAAAAAATGAAACTGTGAACAAGTTAAATTGAATCATTACGAGTTATATGTGAGTAAAACTTAAATTAAATTATACATACATATAAAGGATTTCTCTTTTTAATTTTTGTGATAATATTTTTTTTTATTAATTTGACTTACTACAACATATTGAGCTTTTGTTGGCGGTTTATATATTTTTTTTATTATGTAAGAGTGGTTTTAATCACCCCTACACATCGTAGAGGTGGTTGTCACAGCTACCACTCAACCGTCTTATTTTACGCCGTCTTTACCTTATAGAGGCGTTTTCGGGGTAGACTTTATTTTTGAGGCACTTGATTGAGGTGATTATAATTGTCTGTAGGTAGAGCTGCACAAAAATTAATCAAACCGATCAAATTAAATTGATTCAATTCAATCCAAATTAAAAATCATGGTTTAGATTATTTCATGATTGATTATGATTTTAAAATTTTTATAAACTGAATTTTTGGTTTGGTTTTGGTTTAAGAAAATGAGAATCCAGTAAACCGAATCGAACCAATAATATAATAAAACTATGTATTTTTTCGATATATATTTTACTAATATACAAATTATTCTTTAAATTTTTTAAAAGTTAAAGATATCTATTGAATTTTTATATTTTAGAAGATTTTTATATTCTTATTTTTATCTCTACTAATTTCTTGGAGAATATTTCATTCTAATTTATTATTATTATGCTATAGAATTTTAAGTACACAATCTTATATATATATATATATATATAAAAGGTTGATTGTTATCTAAAAATATGATTTTATTTTAATATTTGTTATATTTGTATGATTTCTTCAATTTTATTTTACTTTATTTTTTTACTTTTATCAAACTGACTATCCAAATCGAATCCAAATAGTTTTGGTTTGTATATTTTTTAGTATTATTTGGTTTGGTTAAGAGTTGAAGTATTTAAAAATTGATTTTATTGATTTAATTAAAAATATGTACTCTAAACCAATCAAATTGAACCATGAACACCCCTACATGTAGGAACTAAGTTAATTGAAGATGCATCTGACTCATTTCCAATGGGCTCTTATAACTGCTAGCTGCTTCTTGTGACAAATGGTGCCAGTCATTTTACAACTGTGGTGGAAGCAACTATATAATGGCCTTTATGACAAATTTTTTTTTTCTTTCTATTTTTAATAATAAATTCATAAGCATAAACTTCAAACCAATATTTTTGTTTAATTAAAATAAAAATTATCAAAAAAAAATCTGAAAGTAAGAACCAAAATTCTAAAATTATATATAATTGTACATAACATCAAAATTCCAAAAGACAAAATCTAACATATATCCAAATCAAATAAAAAATGTAAATGCCAAATAATAACTTAGTAAATTTAAACTAATTAAATTATTAAAAATAAAACACTTAAAATAAATTACTATCAAATATCATGTGTCAATAGCATGATCATTGTCTAAAACTCTTGATTTAATTAAGTACTTATGTCATTAAAAAAAAAAAAAAAAAGGAATGTTAAAATAATTAGAAACATTCTTTTTGAAATGTTACCCACTTGAAATGCTAGAAACTATGAACATTACTAAATGGTGAAAAGTTAAATTTGAAATGTTACCATAGTATTTCAAAACTCAAGATGTGAAAGCAGTCATGATAAATTCCATATCAAACATATCTTGATAAGGTAGATTCCAATTTAATAGTATATATGCAAATCAAATAAGTTTAAAATAAAGTAAATGTTATTGTATAACCATCACAAATCAATCTATGAGTCATACACTTATCTCTTATATCAAGTTTGGGTGATTAATAACCTGTTAATATTAAAATTAGCAATCTAAAAGTAATTTTTGAAATTAAGAATCAAATCGATACATAAATCTTAAAAGGTTCCAATCCATCTGGCAAGTTTTTCAAGCGGGCCCACAAATTAGAAACAATTATTCCAAAACAATTTTCAATATCTTGTAAATAGACAGATAAAAATTACCTCTTGAGAAAGAGGGGGTACCCTTTTCTTACTTAATTTTTTCTCATGATGATAATCAAGACTCACCATCAAAGATAACCCTAAAAAATAAGTTAAGAGAAAATTGAAAATAAGTAAATAACTATAAAAATAACAAAGCCCAATTGTAGGAATATTGTTGATTAAAAGACTCAGTGTTTTGTTCGGCTCCAATTAATTAGTAAATAACCCTCAAAATGAAATAATTAAGGAACAATTGACAATTAAAGAAATACCTCACAGTGAATAATTGAGGCTAGAAAGAAAGAGATCTTGGTGCTTTCGTTATGAAACCATTGAAAATGACAACCAATTACAAGGGTTATAAGAAAGTAACTTTTAAGAGAGTGCAACTTGAGTGTACATATTCCATAAGCGGGTTAGAAGCACCAAACTTATCAGTAGGCTAATGGCAAAAAATCTATTGAATGTTGAATGTAGAAACCAGAGCGAAACGGAGATGGGAAATGAACAGCCGAAAGAGTTACACTCTACAATTTTTTGAAGGAGATGGGAGATGAACAGCGAATAGTGAAAATATTAGGGTTGAATAATTTTTTTAGGTTAAATTTTTGCTTTTATGCAGTCTTATAAGTGAAATAGGACTCCAAATTAGAAGCGTTTTAACAATTGTCATTACCCATCATTAAAATGTCTAAAATTAGAAGCGGTTCTATACACGTTAATTAAAGTCGAGACTGTCGTGATAGGCTTAATTTTTTGTAGTGACTCCATTTGTCTCTATTTCTATTAATGACTTAAAGTCTAGGTTTCACGAAATTACCATGCCAGTAACTGTAGCTTTTCTTCACCTTGGTTTTGGTAAGGAGATTGAATAATTGGCAACCATAAAAAGGAACTTTCAAATAGTGCTTTAAGTAGTTAATGAAATGTTAATCACACCAGAGAAATTTTAAGCCGTTGGATATTTTTTTTATAAGTTGTTCACAATTTAACGGGACACTTGAGGAAAATGGAGGATTCTTGGACTGGAGAGGAGCCGCTGTTTAAATATAGAATGCATGCAAATAATATAGATGAGCCATAACATGTGCATGCATGCAAGGATGGATGCATAATTAATAGGTTGGGAAGTAATTTTTAGAAAAAAAAAATTAGAGGATAAATTTTAAAAATAAAAAATTTTGAGGAGATCAAGTGTAATTTTTCATGAGAAATTTTGTAAAAAAAAAAAAAAAAAGTGGGGGCCAGAGCCCCCTTAGCAGCATGTGGCTCCATCTCTGCATGCACGCATTGATTGTACGCAGAGAATACATACATGCTATGGTAAAGCAACCCTAAAACCCTACAATATATGGCCCTTGGTCCTCGACTTGAGCCAATTATAGGACCGGAAATGTTAAGGTTATATATGCATACATATATAGGGAAGTGGACCCGTAGGTTGTTGTGGATAGGTGGCAATATCTGTCAGTTGAATGTAACGTATCATTCTTTAAGGTAGAAGAAGAATATGGGTATTTGTACGTTATAAGAATAAATGATTAAAAATAAAAAAAATAAAAAATTAGTAATAATTAGGTTAATTAATTTTTTATTAAATTAATTGGTGGCCTAATTAGATTGGTTGGTGACAATTAATTTAGACTAAATTGATTGGTGGCCTAATTAAATTGATTGGTGGTAACTAATTTAGACTAAATTGATTGGTGAAAATTAGGTGGCAATTAGGCTAATCAATTTGGACCAAATTGGTTGATAGATGCCTATAAAAGACATTGAGAGGAATGCAAAAATATAGCACAAGAAGAAAAAAAATTCCTTATATTTAGAAAGTTTCAAATAGTTTGAGGAAAATTCTCATGGGTGTATTTGAGATTTTTAGGTGTGAGAAAAATATTGTGAGTATATGTAGTTGTAACAATTTTCACATATTGAATATTTTTCTCTGGTTGTCTTTGACAACACCGTGATTTTTCTCCTTTTGAGAGTTTTCACGTAAATTTCTTGTGTTATCATTCTTCCATTATTTCTTTTGTTATTCTTACATAATTGTGATTTGGAGAAAATTAGATTAATTAAATTAAGATTTTCTAACAAGTGGTATCAGAACTTCGGTTACGTATACATTAACTGTTTATTTGTGTTGTGCAAGAAAAATGTCAGGCATCAGAGTTGATATTGAGAAGTTTGATGGGAGAATTAATTTTGACTTGTGGCAAGTACAAGTCAAGAATGTGTTAATCCAATCTGGATTACATAAGATTTTGAAGGGGAGACCGACCCCTGTGTTCAGCGAAAAAGATTCAGAAAAATCTAAAATGACTGACAAAGAATGAGAAGAGTTAGATATGAAAGCTGCAAGTCAAATACGTCTATGTCTAGTAAAAAATGTTCTTGCCAATGTAATTGGATTATCTACTACAAAAGAACTGTGGGATAAGCTGATAGAGTTGTACCAAACCAAGAATCTTTCAAATAGGTTGTATTTGAAAGAGCAGTTTCATAAATTGCAGATGGAAGAAGGTACAAAAATTTCAGACCATCTGAGTGTTCTGAATAGGATTGTTTCTGAGTTGGAATCTATTGGAGTGAAAATTGATGATGAAGATAAAGTTTTGCGACTCATTTGGTCTCTTTCATCTTTCTACAAACACATGCAACCCATTTTGATGTATGAGAAGGACAATGTGAATTTCTCAGAAGTTGTTAGCAAGTTAATTTCTGAAGAAAGAAGGCTGAATGATGAAGGTAATAATTCTGCTGAAAATTCAGCACTAGTAGTGAAAGGTGATTGGAAGAAAAAGAAGAACTCTATGAAGAAACATGTTACATGTTGGGGGTGTGGGCAATCTGGGCACGTGAAGAAAAGTTGCCAAAATGGTGGGATTGGTTCGGCTAGTAGCTCCAAATTTAAAAACCCCACCAATAATGTCTTCCATGATATGGGAGATGATGAGCTCTCTCTGTAAGGAGCTGTGTATGTCCTCATGGCATGTTGCTACCTACAAAGTTGCCATGAAAGATGATGTGATTGGTAGCGGGTTCACAGGTTTGCACATGGGCATTGGCTGACTGTTATGCAAGGTGTGTAGTGGAATTGTTGTCGATGGCTAATGAGCTTCTTGAAAAGTCAGCATGAAAGTTGCATATTAATTTATTAGCAGATTTTTTGACATGAGCGGAGATGAAATTCTTAGAATTGGTGAATTAATTCTAAGTGGGTATGCTTTTATGGTGAAGCATGATAAATTCTTGTAATTTACAATTATGACTGTCGGTGTTAGACAGTGTTGTAGTAACTGTATGTTTTATTTTTAATCATGGTGGAGATTGTTAGGAATAAATGATTAAAAATAAAAGGAGTCAAATATTGGTGGCAATTAGGTCAACCAATTTTTGACTAAATTGGTTGGTGGCAACCAATTTGAATTAAATTGGTTGGTGGCCTAATTAAATTGGTTGGTGGCAACCAATTTGGACTAAATTGATTGGTGAAAATTATGTTACAATTAGACTAACTAATTTGGACCAAATTGGTTGATAGATGCCTATAAAAGGCATTGAGAGGAAGACAAAAATATAGCACAAGAAGAAGAAAAATTTCTTATATTTAGAAAGTTTCAAATAGTTTGAGGAAAATTCTCTTGGGTGTATTTGTGATTTTTGGGAGTGAGAAAAATATTGTGAGTATATGTGGTTGTAACAATTTTCACATATTGAATATTTTTCTCTGATTGTCTTTGATAACACCGTTGTTTTTCTCCTTTTGGGAGTTTCTACGTAAATTTCTTATGTTATCATTCTTTCATTATTTTTTTTTGTTATTCTTGCATAATTGTGATTTGAAAGAAATTAAATTAATTAAATTAAGATTTCCTAACAGTACGTTTGTATATGTACAAGTGTATGTCAATTAACCTAAAAAAACAATATACATTTTGTGTTAAAATGACAATTATTCGATTTGATCACTAAAAGTGGAAAAACAAGAAAATAATGGAATTTTTCTAGAATAATATATAACGCATCATCTAAAGTTATAAACTTATTGACATAAAATCATAATATCTATAAATACATTAAAATATTCTGAATCCAAAGAAAACAGAAAATTCAATTCTTATAAATAGATAAGAAGACATCGATCAAAGATAAAAGAATATGAAATCTTTTATTTTCTCTAGAATTATTCTCTTCATAAAATTTGAAATTAGCATACCTCATACGATTTTTTGACGGTCTCTTTCTATTTTGCAAGTTTCAAGATCACCAAATTACCTGATTTCATCAAACACAATCAACACAAATATATATAGATATATATTTGGTAAACCAAATTACCTAGCTAGAAAACATAATAATTATGTTTTATTTTTAATCTACTAAACCAAATTATCATTTATAAAAGCAAGTTTTATTTTTAATCTAATAAATAAAAACCCAATTTACAACAAAATTCCAAACAGACTATCTTTTTTTTAGAGTGATTTCTCACCATCTCTAACAGCTATGCTATTGAAATATTAGACCATAATATTCGTTGCAATATATGTACTTATTCTTACATTAATTTGTATATAAACGTTTAACAGAAAAAAAAAAAAAAAATGTACTGATAATGACGAAAAAAAAAAAAGCAGGAGAAGAATGAGAGAGAAGGAATGAAGTTGGGGACCTCTTCCAGGCATCTCTCTCTTTCACGGTCACTTTAATTGGTGGAAAACCGTGTGCTCGAAAGTAAGGGCAGGCGCTGAGCTCATTGGCATCCATAATTAAAAAAAAACTATCATATTCAGTTCTTCATATCCAAAACAAGTTTCTGCTTCAAATATTTTTATATTTGCTACCTTTTCATGTGTATATGAATTATAATATATTACTTTCCTTTTTCTTTACTGACACGATTAAAACTCTTAATTTATTAACTCATTTTTTTTTATTAATCGTTCTCCAGTTTAATTCAAAGTCGCCAGTTAATCAAGTATTCATGACATCTTTTCTCCCATAAAGCACATCAATCATTGAGTAGGGAGATACGAAACCCTTTTATGATATTACAACCATTATGGATTTTTAATTTCAACTCACATAACTCGATTTTTAATAGCATAATCAATTTTTAGCATCTTGCATAATGAGTACTTTGGATTGTGAACGAAGGTTTAAACTCATAATTTATTCTCATCTATAAAATAAGTACTTGATTATACACAATCAATATTACCACGTATTATCGGCTTACTATATGAGAATGAACACACATATATAATCATTTATGGTTAATACTTGGATTTTGGATTTTAATCATATATTGTTTTTGGCACATTAAAATTATTTATTAAATAATAATTATCATATTAATTAGACTTTAAACTCTTGGAGGTAGTGGATTGAGCAATAGATTTACTATAGCAGTATATAGCTTAATGTCTCTTAACATATATAGTTTATGTTTCACTTGTGTAGCAATATGCATGTATACGTTTCATTCAATTCCTTGAATTGGGTGCGTGCGAATCTTGTTACAATCAGAAAAGGTCCCAATTGGATAAATCCAACTTCTTTTATTTATATGCTCTTAGAAAAAGACATTAATGGATAAAAACGAACAAACCAAAACAATAACAACAACAACAGCAAAACAACATAAATCATATATATATATATATAATTCTAAGTTTTACAATAAATGTGAAACCGTACTAACAAGGATACATCGCTATTAATTTCCGTATAAAATATTCTCTATATCGTGCAATTACTGCTTTTTTTTTTTTTTTTTTTTTGGCCACCTTTTCTTTCTTTCTAATAGAACAAAATAGTGGCAATAATTTCCAAATCAAAACCCAAATATCTAATTTTTTAGAACATTCTCATTTTTTTGCTTCACATTGAAACCTTCTTTAAAACCCTATATATACCCCCTCTCATTTAGACCTCAACAAGCACATACAATTCGCAAAATTGCAATTATACTCTATAGTATACATATACAATAAGTTATTCAGATTGAATCTGATTGTAGATTTTTATTTAATGGAGAGAGTAACACAATTGGCATCAGAGAGACCAGTGGTGATATTTAGCAGGAGCACTTGTTGCATGTGCCATGCGATCAAGACTCTGTTGTGTGATTTTGGGGTTAATCCTGCGGTTCATGAGGTAGATGAGATAGCTAGAGGAAGAGAAATCGAGCAAGCACTCTCAAGACTTGGCTTCCCAACTTTACCAGCTGTGTTCATTGGTGGTGAACTTGTAGGTGGAGCTAATGAGATCATGAGTCTTCACCTTAATCGCTCCTTAATTCCAATGCTTAGACGTGCTGGAGCATTATGGGTTTGAATTATAAGTCTTTATATATTACTCCGCCGCATATTATTAGGCCTTAATAATTAATAAAATATAGAGAATAAATATGTGTTTTGACTTTTATATATATATATATATAACATGATGATAATGTGATGCATATATATACTTATTATGAGTTTATTATGTACTTATTATGAGACTATAGTTAACAATTGGGTAATTAACTATCCTTTTTGTAATGTAATATATATTTTAATATAATATAATTAATGCTATGTCTTTCTTACTATAAATTACTTTTTGCATTATTATTATTATTATTATTATGGGATGCCTATTTTAATTTATTAATGAAAGAAGATTGTCATTTTAAATTTCTTAACTTTTGTACTATAAATAGACATTTGACTATTAATTCAATCTCTGAACTTGTAGACAGTGTGCATATTTAATCAAAGCAAATCAATCCAGCTATATATATATATATCCTAATTACATATATCAAATTAATGTCCTTTTTGTATTTATGAATATATAATTTGTGATATTAGCTCTAATATACAAAATTACCATTGATAATAAGTTGTTTTAGCTTTCTTTCTTTCTTTCCTTCTGCAATTTTTCATAGTATAAGTTAATTAATGCATTTTAATTACCTATAGAAAAATAAAATTTACAAATGTTTAAAATCCATATATATATAGAGAGAGAGAGAGCTTCACAATTGCATATTAGTATTTTTTTTTTTTTTTTATCATCACAAAGAAATACTATTTAAATTATACAGTACTTTAGAATAGATAAACAGAAGAATATTGATTAATGTTGTATTAAAATTTCATATAATAAAAAATATGTATTCTGCTCCAAAATCCAAATAAAAACTTGCCAATTCATGCATGCATAATTGCATATTACATAACGTTAGAACGGAACCGTTAAAATGCTGTTATTAGTTGTTACTGCGTGTTTGGAGATAGTGGGCTTTTCGAATTGGGCCGATTTTGGGCAGATTCAAAATCTATAGAAGCTGAATTGGGTTTGGTTTAATATGGGCCTAATTAAAAAATAATAATGAAATATGGGCTGGGCCATACAAGAAAGCCAAAATCCAAACAGATCCCTAAAATAGTTTCGAAAGTAACACGTGGGGAGGACAGATTCGGACAGCTCAAGTCCCAATACAAAAATACAGAAAGTCACCCTTATCGTTGTGCGACCCATTGCCGCACGCAATTAATGTCTATTGGCTTCTCTCTCGCTCTGTCTGAACTCTGAAAGAGCCTCGACTAACTAAAAAGTAAAAACATAGTAATATATATATTTTTTTCACTTAACGGTCATTTCCAGTTCACGTGATGTGCCTTATTTGCTTAACAATAATTGTAGTATAAGTAACTATGATTATACTAATTCAATTACCTTTCCTTGATCCATGTCATTAATCAAATTCTATTCTATTTTTTCCTTAAAATGTTCAATTTTATTTTTATTGTAATATCATTAACATGGTATTATGAGTATCATTAACATAAAATCATGGAGAAAGAAATTTATATTTTCTAATAATATTTCATCAGTGTATGTTAAGAAAATGTTTTAAATCAAATTATTAATTCGAAAATAATAATAAAGTAATTAATCTATTTAAAATTTAAAATAGTAAATAATACATCTAAAAATTATGTTTCATATGATAATAATGTATCAACGAGGTTCCTAAGTCAAATGAGGAAGACTGAAACTTGAAACTAAGAGATCCAAAGAAAAAGTAGCTATGATTACTACATTTATAAACTAATGAAAAAATTACTAATAAAATGGGAAGCTAATTAATTTATTAATGGATTAATCTATAAAATTGATGAAGAATTTTATAATTGCTAAACACCCAAAAGATTTCTATTTTTAAGAAAGGGAAAAAATCCAAAAAGAAAAGCTACCAAAATTATTAAATCAGCAAACAAAGCCAATGAGGACAAATGCCATAACTTCTTTGGCAAAAAAAAAAAAAAAAAATGAAGAGACACAAATGCCATAACTTTGGCACCTCTTTTCTCTTTTTCACTTGCAGCTCACTGATAGAAAGTGGTAGCTCTTTTACTTAACCAGCTTTTTGGACCAGACTTTCTTTTGTGTTATTTACTTATTTTTCACTTGTAGAGTTGAAGTACTTGCAGCTACTTTTCATTTTCTTGACGAATCCATGGGTCCACTGTTTGTGTTCTGTCAGATGTCTTTTTTGATAGGTAAGTTCATAACCCAGTAATTATATATTTGGTTGTCTGTTCCTCTGTTTGTTACTGCTTCTAGGCCCCTTTTTTTTTTTTTTTAGTTTTTATCTTTTACTCTCTTCTTGTTTTTGGGGTTCTTGATGCCTCTTTCTTTTTTTGGGGGTTTTCTTGATAATGTTCTTGGCTGCATTTGTCAATTTTTTTAGGGTTTTGCTGAAACCAAGTTCATACCTTTTGGTGTTGGAACAGAGAAGGTGTTGTCAGTGTTGAACTTTTATTCCAAGGAAAAATGTTCGGTTTCTCTCGCAGACGCATGAAGCTTGGCAGGTCAGGATTTTTTTTTTTTTTTTTTTTTTTTTTCTATAGATGATGCCTGTTTATTTTTGGGATTATTTTCTCCTTTTTTCCTCAAAGTTTAGTAAATGCTTGAAACATTTGAGGTATATAAGGAGACAAATTTAAGGTATATAAGCTTGAAACATTTGAGATTTAATGAAGTAACTATGAGATTGATAACTAGATTTTGCCTGGTACTAATTGATTATGCAGTTTTCTAAACAATGATAAGATTTTGATGTTGAAGTCATCTTTCTAAATTTGGATTCCAATACTGTTTTTCTTCAGAGTGAAGAAGGTACAACTCTCGGATTCGACAATTGTAGCTAGAAGTCCTATTAGACCCCAGAAACGAATTAACAATCCTAATGTAAGACTCTTAACTTGTTTCACTGTGGACTGGCATTAATGGATTTGTATGCAATGTGTTAAGCTCTTCATTTTATTTTGTGTAGAGTGAAGGAGTTGGCCCAACAACTACTCATTCTGATGAACTCGATTGCCAGTGTTCGTCTACTCCACCAGAGATTAATAGCTCTACTTCAGCCAACTCTGAGAATTGGATGGTGTTGTCTATATCTGGGGACAAACCCACGCCTCGTTTCAATGTAGGATATGTTTGATTTTATTGTTTACTTTCCTATGAATATGCTAACCTAGCAAAACTCAAAACCTTTTTTTTTTTGGCTTGAATAGCATGCTGCGACTGTGATTGGTAACAAGATGATTGTGGTTGGTGGTGAATCTGGAAATGGATTGTTAGATGATGTACAGGTAAATAATGTTTCTTCATATTACATTTTTTTAGTGGTTTTAAACTCTTCATGAATATGGAAAGGGAAACCTTTACATTCCATGGCTAGGTAATTTAGTTGTTTGGAAATGATGAAGGCATTTGAATATGATCATTAAAATCTTTCATTTGAGAGTTTCTAATTATCTATATGTCTTATCAAGTTAAGAACTGTATTGTTGGAGCTAAAATAGTCCTTTTCATCTCTTGTTCAGGTGCTTAATTTTGACCAATTTACCTGGACCGCAATTTCATCAAAGCTTTACTTGTCACCAAGCAGCCTCCCATTAAAGATCCCTGCATGCAAGGGCCACAGTCTGGTATTGTCACATAGCTTATCACCAGTACCCTTCAGCTACATTATATATCCAGTTGGAGAATGTGATGGTGCATTATGTATAGATGAAAAGTTTGGTCACTGTGTTAATTTCAACAATGACAATTAAAAAGTTAACACAATTGTTACGTTTAGGTTGAAAGGATACTTTTCACAACAGATTCTGCCAAGAAAATAAATATAATGTCTTATGCCAAATTGAATACAATCTTCTAAACTATAACAGTAAACCTGCAGGGAAATTGAGAAACAAACAACAGGCTTCTCATTATTTCCCTGAGAGAAATAATTGATAAAATACAAAAGTTGGAAACAACTTATTTATAGAGTGAAATTGGGAAGAAGAGTACCATTCCTGTTTTGCATGGATATATTATGAGTTTCACGTGTACAATGTGCTGTTTTTGCTTAATCAAGCATGCTTTGTAATTATTTCAGATAGTCTATATTTTTGGTATGCTGCTGCTTAAATGGCTTCTGCCATATGCCTTTCCTAGGTTTCATGGGGGAAGAAAGTGCTTCTAATTGGAGGAAAAACTGATCCTGCAAGTGATAGAATTTCAGGTATTTTAGGCTGGATCTTTTTCTGTTGCTTAGTTCTCTTGGTTCATCTGGAATTACTCCAAGCCCCTTTCTGGCTTTTGCAGTGTGGGCATTTGACACAGAAACAGAGTGTTGGTCACTCTTGGAAGCAAAGGGAGATGTGCCGGTACTATCACAACCTATCTGATACTGCCATGACATTTTCTATTCAAAGCTTTTTAGCAAAATATTTATTACCTGGGACATTTTGCAATTGTTGTTACATCACTCCTTTGTTTGAATTGTACATTGTCAGAATGGACAGTCTGATCTTGCTTCTTTATGAGACATTACATATGCATTGTAGGTTGCTCGCAGTGGTCACACAGTAGTCAGGGCAAGCTCTGTTTTAATTTTATTTGGGGGTGAAGATGCTAAAAGGAGAAAACTAAATGACCTACATATGTTTGATTTAAAGTCTTTAACATGGCTCCCTTTACATTGCACGTGAGTTGATTTTGCTTCACTGTACTCCAATCTAAGTGATGGAGATATGCATTAAGGTTTTCAATTAGCATTCCTTTGTGCTTGCAGAGGAACAGGACCATCTCCAAGATCCAACCATGTGGCTGCTCTTTGTGATGATAAAATGCTTCTTATATTTGGTGGAGCATCAAAGTCCCGGACGTTGAATGACTTGTATTCACTTGACTTTGAAACGGTGCTTGAATTCATTCTTAATATTGCCATATGGATTATTTTGTGGCCAAATAAAATTAACTTCATAATAGTTGTTAAATTTTATATGTTATGTTTTTCCTCAGATGGTTTGGTCAAGAATAAAGATACGAGGTTTCCATCCATCTCCAAGGGCTGGTTGCTGTGGAGTTTTATGTGGAACTAAATGGTACATAGCAGGGGGTGGTAGCAGAAAAAAACGTATGCCTCATGAGCTAAGAAGCATATACTTCAACATTAATGACTGAGAAATATCAAAAACAAGTCATTAATGTTTCGCCTTCTCATTATTAATGCATGGATACGTTATCTGTCTATTCTTCATGTTGTCACACACCCATACTATTACATGCGGTTGAAACCTTTTCTCATTAATTCATTATACCTGCAGGACACTCAGAAACTTTGATTTTTGATATTCTGAAAGGGGAGTGGTCTGTGGCCTTTGCATCACCCCAATCTTCTATCACATCAAACAAGGTTAGCAATATTAATATTCTCTTCTGCATGTGGTAGTATGAATTTCATTTTTCCAGTGATGGTAGCATATTAAAATATTTACTTCCTTTTTTACTTTTTCTTTAGGTGGATGAAAAGTGAATTACTTGAGCTATAGAATGCTATAAGCAAACTTTATAATTTTTTTTCCATGATACTGTGAAAAATATAGGATTTCTTGCTTTCTTCTAAATGTAAGGGATTGTATGATTTGATGTTCTGAATTTTACTCCAAAGTCCTGTGTTTTGTTGGTAGCATGATCGCATAGTTCTATCCTCTTGTTTCTGTTGTGTTTGTCCATCTAAAACATTCTTTTCACTGTCAGGGATTTAGCCTGGTGCTTGTGCAGCACAAGGAAAAGGATTTTCTTGTTGCATTTGGAGGATCCAAAAAGGAACCGTTGAATCAGGTTGGAGAATGAAATCACATTTTTGCACAGGTGTTGATTACTTGATTTTGCTAAACTGTTAATGTTATTTTATATTGGATACAGGTTGAAGTTATGGGCATGGATAAGAATGAATCCGTGAGTCGACAATCTGTTGCTAGTAAAGGTCCTGGACCTTTATTATTTGGAAAACGCTCATCATCTGTAGGGCTGGCTACACAACTTAGTACTGGTTCTTCCCAACGTTCAGTTGATTCCATTGCAAGACAAAACTTGGCATCTGCAGTTGAGCAACATGGTTCTGGTAGAAAATCTTTATCAGAGACACTCGTCGATCCAAATTCTGTTTCTGGGAATGTCTCACTGCGCAAGCAATTTCATGAGGAGGAACATAGCATAGCTGTTAAGATGACAAAGAATTTAGAAGATGGGACTTTTTCATCTCCTGTAAGTTGATAGTTCTCACCAATTATCTTTACTAATTTTTGTTCCTTAGTGTTATGTGAAATCAAGAATATAAGCTCAATTTTTCAATTTATGAAACTGAGATTTCAGTTTTATAGTTACTTATAATGAGAAATGAAGAGATTATTGCTGCTTTGTGGAATATTTTCTATTGATATGAAAATGGTTTTTTATTTCAGGCAATGGAGCATCGAATAAATCAATCTGACATGTCAGTTCAGACTAACATTTCTATAGGTAAAATTATTGCGCAGGAGACATCTTGTGCATTTGAATCTGAAAATTTGAACTCCCAAAACCAAGGAATTGGAAACCATCCAGTTGATAATGAGGACGTATTGGTACCAGAAACAGATGGTATAACAGGAGGGGCTCATTCAAGCATGTATCAATTGTATGAAACAAAAATATCTTCACTAATAAGAAAGAATGGGGTTCTAGAAGGACAACTGGCTGCTGCATTATCAAGTCGAGATGCTGCAGAGAAAAATCTATCCTCTGTTCTAAAGAGTAAACAAGAGTTGGAGAAAAAGTTGACGGATGCACTGAGGGAGATGGAGTTACTAAAAGAGAAGCTAGCTGGTGTAGAGCTAGCACAAGAAGAGGCCAACAGCTTATCGAATATTGTCCATTCTGACAATGTAAGGCTTGAGCACGATGTGGCTTTCCTTAAGGCAGTTTTGGATGATACACAGAAGGTATTTTACATAATGCAGGTTCCTTAATCAAGATTGATTCATTTTAGTTTTTGACTGATTGGATATTTTTGTAGGAGCTACATTCTACTAGGGGTGTCCTTGCAGGGGAAAGGGCTAGAGCATTCCAACTGCAGGTAATAACTCTACAGTCTAAACCAAATACCAGGGGGAGAAAGAAGGAAGAATGGCCAGTTTAAACATGGATTCTTCATCTTATAATTATTTAATATATTTCATGTTGCCAACATATGCCATACACACACAGCACAAGCAGCAAATCTGTCAAAGTAATGGAATTTTTCTCTGGATTAAAGTATCCAGTTAGCCCTTATGCTTTTATCTGAGTACTTAAGAGAGTGTATGCCCCCAGTTTCTTCCAGTCAATGCTTTTTTAATGGGTTAAAAGTGATCAGCAATTTACCAACCAGATGCTTTTGAATGTGCAGATTACTGGTCCATCTTAGTGATATGTTCCAATAGATTATCCTTGGCATGCATACGCTACTATTCTTCTTGTTTGAGCTATAATATCTTGATGTTTAGAATTATCAATGGCATAAGAATTCCAACACTGCTTTATTTATCAATGGCAGGTTGAAGTTTTTCATCTCAAACAAAGATTGCAATCTATGGAAAATCGAGTTCCGACCCCAAGAAAACCCTTCAATGTCTAAGGGTGGGCAAGAGCATGCTATGCAAATGCAATCCAAACTGTTGATCACACGTTGTTGTACATGTAACGGATAATTGTTTTTGCTGCAAATATTAACATGTATATACACGAACTAAATGTTGCAATTAAATGTTTTTCAGTTGCTGAATATTTCTTATTTTCTTAAATTCTGAAGAAATGATGGCTTGTCTATCATCCTGATGAATGGGGTATATATTTTTCGAGTTGATAGAAAGTTCTGTATTAGGAAGTGCATGTCAATGGCTGCCGTGTATTTATTTTTTTTGCCCCAAAAAGAAAAGAAATATCAAATCACTTCTGAATTATCCTATGCTTTCTTAAAAAAGGGTATCAACTAACATATTAACTATCACACGCTGCTTCCTTTCAGTAGTATCCACATACCTCAGATATAGGATCAGCAACTAAAATGTGCGTAAGCAAATAAAATCGTAGCCTCAAAAAATGACTTTGGAATATGAACTTTTCTTTCTACATTACAATTGAAAATCAATAAAACAGACAACAAATATTGTTAATTTTTACAGCATCATTGGAAAGAGCTTAAAGCTTCACTGGATTCTTAACAATGGTAATAACCCCAATCTATTCTATCCTAATCCCCTTTAGGGCAACAATTTCAAAGACAATCAAAACGTCTCATAGATAGAAACCTGATTTCATCACAATCATACATCCTATGTCACTTCAGTAAATTGTAATCAATCAAGGCTCTACAGTGCTGTTGCAATTTCTGGTTCTCTCAATTGAATTATCCTAGTGCTTATGAGGTGCATATGGTTTCTTGGCGGCAGAGTCTGTATAGCATTTTCCCCACTCGACAATCTTGATGGTGTAATTTCACCATCGCTACTAAATTTCCAACACCTTGTTTGGCTACTCTCACAAAAGCTCAGTCTCTTCTTGGTCTGCATCAGCATCCTCCACCTCATTTTCTTCATCTTCTTCAGGTGCATCCGGATCCACCCCCTACAATAAGTTACCAATTAAAACTCTAATAGATGCCAAGATTTTCCATGTATCATTATTGACATCTACATCCAAACCGCCCAAAAATAAAATTCTAAAATAGATTTTGCCTAAAAAAAAAATCAAATTGCTAAAACTAACTACACCTTCAAATTAGATGAATATTCAAAGATCACCAAACACCAGGTAACTGTTTTAAACATTGCAGGCATGGAAAATGAAAACTACAAGTAGAAAACGAACCTTCATCTGTTTTTCCAAGCGCTCGAGCCCTTTCTTTGCAGCTTCATTCTGTGGGTTTATTCTGCAATGCAAAGTACAGATTAAATTAAAGGCAGTAACAACTGGGCATCACCTTCTGTTGCACTACTGAGTCAATAATACAGCATCTCACAAACATTGAGACTAAAGACTGATGCTCTGTTGCAGTCTAGAATTAAAGAAATCAGAGAACATATTAAAGTGGTTAACCTTAATGCAGCCTGATAATGCGACAAAGCCTCTTGCAGCATATTTGTTGCAGCAAATACTTGAGCCAGCTTGACATGAAGAGAGTCATCAGCCCAATCCTTGAGGTATCGCTCAAGCAGAGATACAGCATCTCCATTTCGGCCCTCGATTACATGGAGCTCAGCCAAAGCTAATGCAGCACCAAGGTAACCAGGTTCCAGCCGCAGTGCTGACTCATAGAACTTTTTTGCCTGTTTCAAGTTGAGGTTAAGATTGACTCCTCCATAAACCACAAATTTAGAGATCCCAGTCCCTTTTGAACTGATGTCAAATGACCTCCTAGAAAAAAAAAGGTAAGGAGGAGATGCTAGAATGATCAGTCACAGGTTTACCTTCTCTCTGCCCCCAGAGTTACTAGCATGTACATCCCCAACTAATTTTAGAGCCTTAGCAGATTGAGGCATGGCCTTCATTGCCTCCCTGGCAGCATGCAGAGCCTCTTTAATTTTGGAGAATGCCAAATAAGAATGAACCAAACCTGAAATTGTAATCTAACCCAATTATTTCAAGGCTTGTTTTCCTTGACCCATTTGTTTCATTAAAAAAAGAGTTGCATCAAATATGCATGCTAATAGTAGAAATAAGCCAAAGGATATGCTGATGCAACTAAAATAATAGAAATCTTTATCTCATTATCATCTTTAAAGATTGCACCTTGATATGAACGAAGATCAGGTCTCAATTCTTGAGCACCCCTGAAGGCAATTACAGCTGCTTCTGGTCGCTTTAGTGACAAGAGTAGATTGCCCTGAATGCATATAAAATAGTGGTGTGTTCATTGAGATTGAAGATAACTCAACTCAAGCCTTTGTCCGTCCATCCCACTCTAGTTGGGGTAAGCCATAGTATCCAATTTCTAAATTTCACTTTGTTTAGGGAACATATCTATAGGTAAAAAATAATCTACAAAAAGAGTTTGATCAAACAATCTTCATTCAATCGGAGATAAATCATTTACACACCTTCATTATGTAACCTGGAATATGTCGCTCATCAACTCGGATACTCTGATTGCAAAATAGTGGAATCTGTGAGAATATACAGATCGAAAAAAAACAAGATTCATGCCATTACAAATAACAAGCTAACCTTCTCAGCATAGGACAATGCTCCTCTTTCATCTTTCCTTTCCCACAAAGACAAAGCCACAAAAACTTCTGGCCTTGTAGGGTCAATACTCAGTAAATCATGCACTAATTTATTTAACTTTGAGTAATCAGACTTTATCTTCAGAAGCATTGCATACTCATCCATATAAGTTATAACATATGGATCAAGTGATCGAACCTGCAAGACCATAAAGCTAATATGTTTGGGGCATATTGATAAATATGAACAACATCTATATAATTTAAAAAAAAAAATTTTGATACCTTTTCAAAATTCATTATGGCCTCATCGTTCTTTCCAGTAATGGCTTCAACCTTAACATATTGGGTTATGCACATGTCACACAGATGAACACAATTTTAATCACCAATACATTATAATACAACATTTCTAACCTTTGCGATTTCAAGTAATATATGTACATTGTTTGGAAAACGTTGTAGAAGTTCTCCAAAGAGTTCCAGACCACCTGCCAAGAGAGAGAATGATCAATTCATTGTTACAATTGACATGCAAGCACAAAGACCTCACCTTTGTAATCATTTGACGCAATGCAACACTGTGCCTCCACATAGCGCTGCAAAGAAATAACAATAAGAAGCTAGCAAGCTGAGCATTTAATAGATATAACATGGAATTCAACAAGGAAAAAATATAATCATAAAAATATATTTTTCTATAAAAATAATGCAATGAGGAGTGAAAATAAATATAAATAGTTAAGGAACATTAAGTAATAAGTAGTTTCTAAAGGCAATCAAATCTTGTCTATTTCATCTTATACTCACTTGAAGCCAACGATTTGAATCAACATGATCAAATGATACCCTTCCACTTCTATTTGAAGCCTACACAATTAACATTGAGATAAAATATCATGAGTGGCAGTATTAAGCAACTGATCAAAACACTATATCATAAACCTGTGCCTTAAAAAATTTGATTTGAGATAAGTTGTACTAACCAAATGGAAAACTATCACCTTCACATTGCAAGGTGCTCATAAATATAAAAGCAGCATGAGTTTCATGGAAAGCCACACCACTAACTTATTTGAGTTATTATTTTTTTCAATTATAAGATTTCTACTATTATGTTATGTGTATGGAATTCCTAATTATACTCCATTCAACTAAGCTCTATTCCAATTAAGCTTAGTCAAGTGGAGTAGAACCTGAAGCTCCATATACACCTAGTAATTATTATAGATAGATCATATTAAGATTTATACAACTAGACCATCTCAATGAAACCTTTGCAGGCTTATATAAGAAATATAATTATTGTTCATCATGATAAAATGACTGATTATGGATAGAAGTAAAGCATAATTCTTCTGATTAACCATGCAAAGATGGCTTGAGACTTTCATCAACAAACCTGTGAAAATACTGAAATGATATCCTTGGCAGCAACTCCCAGTTCAGCTAAAGCTATAATAGCCTCAATAACAAAAGGGCAATACCTGCAGAGAAGGTGAGAGGACATATATTTCAGAATGTCAATATAACAATATTTTCATAGAACTTGAAAAAATTAGCAGTTTGACAAATATATATGTTAATCAACATTCACTCAAAAGGAGGACTCTAATTGATAGCAACTGCACACATACATTAGTCAAAGTATGATGAGATACATATATTGCAACACTTGTGAGATGATCAAAAGGTAGTAATTAGAATATAGTTAAAATTTATTTGAATGCCGAGCAATCCAAATTAAACAGGATATATACAAAAATGATACCAGTGCCATTGTATGTTCTTAAGGCAATGAGAGATTGTCAAAACAAGCTCTAATTTATTTTCGATCACATGATTATCTGTGACTTTACTTGTTTCAACATTTAGATAGAGCACAAAGAACTTATTGAAAGCATACCACAGTGTTTATAACCTAAGATCAATATGAGAGCATCTATATGTATGCATAGAAGTAATATTATATTGGGGAAAAAATTAAAACATCCTGTACTTATTAATGTGTTAGAAGAAGGAAAATTGGCATAAGCAAAACAACATGATAGGTGCTACGTGCTAACTAGCATTGCTGGTCAAGTACCTCAGCAATGAGACCAAGGGGATTGAATGGGATTCAGAGTTTTACAGAATAGGGGAGGGCTAGCCATTGTAACAAATTGGACTTCACAAACCTTAAACACTCTTTGTAACAGGCAATAGCAAAGCGATTATGTCTAGAGTTCCGATAAAGCTTGGCCATTAATAGACTCATCTGTAAAGTTCTAGCTTTACTAGGAATTCCCTCCATCTACAAAATAGAACTCATATGAGAAGAGAAACAAAAAGAAAAAGTAGTACATATTGTCTGACTAACTTGTAACTATGTCCAATAACAAAAATGTCATATTTCCTTGCACCAAATGGAACTTGTAAAATATAATTGATATATTAAGCGATAACACAAAGAGAGAACATCAAAATGAAACACTAATAAGTTTAGAAATTGTGAAATAAAAGTAAGCATTCTAATGGCAAAGCGATATAAGTTTACACCTTACAGGTAAAAAGGTAACAAAACAGAAATACATAGCAAGCAAAGACTAGGGAAGTAAAACCTCAACAAGTGCCGCTCTAGTTTCATTCAAGGAAGAATGACAAGACGCAATCTTGAACTTCACCTATCACAGAAAATTCATCATCAAGCATACAATTCACAAACTTTTGGAAAAAAAAATAATAAATAAAAAAAGCTACCTCATTTTCATTAATTGCCGAAATGTTAAAAGAATTCGGAGAAGAAGACCTGTTCGATAATGAACTTCTAGAAGCTGTGGAATTTTGTTTGGGAATTATCTTATAGTACTGCAAAGCCTGCTTGTATGTATGCTGGCACCAAAATAACAAAGCAAAATAACTCTTTAGTATTCTTCAAAAACAACATTTATATCCATAAATTTGAAATAACTCACAATTGCCCTGCGAAATTCCCTCTCACGAAACAATGCGTCTCCAAGAAAAATCTGGAACAATGTAATAAATTGTGAGGCCATACAGTGACGATGTAAATATTTGAAAAAAGAAAGTAAATGCAAACAGCTACCAGATTTTCGGCCTTGAGCTGAGGGTTGGTTTCAGGATTAATAGAAGACGATGAAACAAGAAAACAACCCTATTTTCAAATATATATATATATTATATTAAAAAAAAAAAGGCATTAGTGTTTCTGCCAGAATAATAGTAATAGATACATAGATAGGGTTACGTGATCATTTCGAGTGTGCAAACACTTACGAGCATTTGAGCCGAGCTGTAGAGGTCGTTATCGAGAAGAGTGCTGATTTGGTCTTTGGGAATTTCCATTTTTGCAGAGAAAAGGAGAGTAAGAGTGAGACTTTTTACTGAAGAAAATGGATTGAAATCAGTGTATTCACTGAATTAATATACGGCTGATCTCCGGCAGTTCAAAAATTAAAATCAGGGTCTCCGTTCTCTTTCTGTCTGTATTTGTGCGCCTCCCTCTTACATATAATACTAAACTACAGTTTGGCCCCTGATATTTATCTATAATTATAAATATAGATGATAATTTTAAGGGTTAATTACAAAAAAAAAAAAAAAATCACCAACTTTAGCGAAAATTATAAATTTAGTATGAACTTTTTTTTTTTTTTTTTTTGGCAATTAAGACCACACACATTCAATTTTTTCCAAATTGGATTACGTGAACAGAACGAGGGAAATGAGCTGTTAGTCAGAGTTAACGTGGCTTTATTGGTAAGAATTTTTTATACACGTCAGACTCCAATTTTTTTTTTACAGCAACCTAAAACCTGCCATTAATATAAATAAATTACAATCAAAATTAAACGATGCCGTTCTGATTTTTAATAACAAAAATTAAAAATAATCAAGATCCTAATCATTGCCCAAAATCGTTTTTGCAAAATCATTTTGCCCAAATTTTGTTGCCCAAACTCATTTTCCCCATTTTCCCCCATCTTTGTTTTGCCTAAAATATTTCTCCCCATTTTATTTTTGCCCAAATTATATTGCCCAATCTCAGTTCTAGTTGGCCAGATTCTTTTGCCCGATTTGAGTTGCTTTGCCCGAATTGATTTGCTCATTCTTTGGAATAAAAAAAGGACATCTTCGGTATTGGGGACCAGCAACGAAGGAAACAAATCCCGCATCTATGGTCCCACGAAGGAGACAACGAAAGAGACAACAAAGAACGGCTTGCCATTATCGAAGAGAGAAGTTAAAGTTTGAACTTCACAATCCCAAGTAAGTAAAAGCTTTCTTAATTTTTATTTATGTCTTATTTGGAGTTGGTGGTAGGTTTTGACAGTTGAGGAAAGGCATGCCAGTAATGGAGAACACGAACCTGCAATTTTTTTTTTATTATTATTGATTTACGGTTAAATCATTTAAGAATCTCTTTTAACAATTAAATTTCCATGCATGGGTTGACATTATGCATAGTGTTTGAATATATAATATTCAGTTTTTGGTATAACAGGTATGGGGAGTGAGTTTGACCTAAAGTTTCATTATGGGGGACAGTTTGTGGATGTTGGTGGTGAATTAAAGTATATAGATGGAGATATGGTTGAATACCATGGTTTAGATGCAGATAGGTTTGGTTTCTTTGAAGTGTAAGAAATGGCTCAAAAGGAAGGGTTTCATAAGGTTGAGAGGTATGCTTACTATTTGCCTGGGATGAATTTGAAGAATGGGCTAAGGGATATAAAGGAAGATAAACAGGTGATGGAGATGATGAGTGAATTAAATGGTGAAGTTGTAAATGTTTACATTGTTGGGAATGAAGTAGTAGCTGAAGTTGGAGAAAATGTAGGGGGTAATGTTCTGGATGGTGGTGACAACTTAGTTGATGTACAGTTAGGAGATGAACCAAATGAGTTTTCTGAAGCAGTGCAGAGTGTTAATATTGATTGGGCAAATGACATAGACAATAGGGAGGAGGGGGTAATAAGTGTTCTTCAGCTGAGCAGAGTGTGAATTGTGTAAACGATAATGAAAGTGAAGAAGAAGGTGATGATGTTGATCCGGACTACATACCGGTGGGAGAATCTGAAACTGATGATGGGCTTACTGACAGTGACATGGACACAGATGATGATGAATACCATAATGCTAGAAAGAATGTGAAGAAGTACAAAAAGAAGAAGGCTGTTGAGCAGACTGTAAAACCTGTTGGTCCTTTCCAGCATTTGGGTCATGGTTCATCTAGTGATGGAGCAGCTTAGAATGTTGAAGTTGCAGGTGACTTTGTGTCACAATATAATGACTCTAATGATGAAGTATTAACAAAGTACAGTAGTTATGAGGATTTTGGGCATGAAGTCAATAGCAAATCCAGGAAAAGGTATCCAAGTTATGATCCCAACTATGATCAAAAACTGGATTCAGTTTTCAAGCTTGGCATGAAGTTTGATGATGCAAAACAGTGCAAACAAGCAGTTCATAAATATGCAATAGAGAATGCATGGCATATTAAATTTGTTAGAAACACTAAAGCTTATATTGAGGCTAGATGTATGGGTGTCAAAGGTTGTCTTTGGAGGCTATATGGAAGTTTAGTTCTAGCTGAAAACACCTTTAAGATTAAAATATACCTAGCTAAACACAAATGTTATAAAGTCCTAAGGAATAGTCAAGCTACCTCTGATTGGATGGCAACACAGTATCTGTATAAGTTCAGAAGGAACCATAACTGGGGTGTGCAAGACATGTCTGATGATGTTAAAGACAAATATGGGTTGACAGTGAGCATATGGAAGTATTATAGAGCAAGATGGAAAGCTTTAGAGTTGTTAAGGGGTTCAAATGTAGAACACTATGCCAAGTTAAGGTCTTACAGAGCAGAATTAATAAGGGTTGACAGGATGGGGAGATTTGAATTGAAGATGGATGACAATGATCCATCTGCAGGTTCTGTATTTCAGATATTTTATATAGGGTTCAGTTCCTTGGTACATGGTTTCTTGACTGGTTGTAGGCCTGTTATAGGCTTTGATGGATGTTTTTTAAAGACAAGTTTGGGTGGGACTTTACTTTGTGCCATTGGAAAAGATGGGAATAACCAGATGTTCCCTATCTGTTGGGTTGTGGTTGAAGGTGAAAATGAGCACTCTTGGAACTGGTTTCTGAAAATATTTTTCGAAGATCTTAAAATTGGTTCAGGACTTGGATGGACATTTGTCAGTGACCATCATAAGGTATATGGACATTTTTTTTTAAAAATTTATTTAATAATAAATGTGAATTTGAATTAATATTTGCATTTTTTTTTTGTCATGATGCAAAGGATTGGAGAAAGCCATAAGGGAACTTACCCCACACGCTGAGCATAGAAACTGTGTTAGGCATCTATATGCCAATTGAAGAAAAATGCATAAATGACAAGCTCTAAAGAAGGTATTTTGGAAAGCAGCAAGAAGTACATACGAGGCAAAATTTAATGAAAATGTCAAAGAAATCAGAAACCTAAGTGAGGAAGTTGCAACAACATTTATAGAGATTGAACCACATCATTTATGTAAGGCATTTATTAGCACCTTTCCAAAGTCAGATATGATTGACAATAATGTGAGTGAGACTTTTAATGGTTATATTATGTCTGCTAGGGGTAAACCAGTAATTGATATGTTAGAATAAATTAGGAGTGCCTTAATAGAAAGAATGCATATTAAGATGCAAATGATAATGAAGTGTGATGATATTATATGCCCTAGAATTAGGAAAAACCTTGAGGAAAACAAGTATTATACTAGGTACTGTTATGTGAAACCTGCTGTAAATGATGAGTTTCAAGTTTCTGTTGGTGATGAGAGATTTGTTGTTAACTTAGTTAAAAGGACTTGCGGTTGTAGGTATTGGGATCTCAATGGAATTCCATGTTATCATGCATGTGCAAGCATTAATTACTTGAAAAAAGATCCTATTGATTATGTGCATGAATGTTACTCAGTTGTTAGTTATTTGAAAACATATGAGAGTGGTTTGAAGCCATTGAATGGGCCTAATATGTGGCTTGAAGCTGATGGGAACCCAATTTTACCTCCAAAAGTTAAAGTTATGCCTGGTAGACCTAAGAAAAAGAGAAATAGATCTAATGATGAAGAACCTAGTGGGAATCCATCCAAGCTTCCAAAAACATGAATGCAAATGAAATGTAAAATATGTGGAGAGTTTGGCCATAACAGAAGGACGTGCTCAAATAAGGACAAACTTGAGACACATCTTCCTCCCAAACCTCCAGTAAGTGTTTGTCAATAATATTTATATATGAATGGCCTAAAATATTACACTAACAAAAAATATGTTTTGTGTGATTCCACAGGGTAGAAGAGGCAGACCTAAAAAACAACAAAATGAAGGTGGAAGTAAGCAACAACTAAAACTTAGAAGGAATGCTAGAATAGTAAGGCCTGAACAAGTTGCTACAAAACAACAAATATAGACAGCCAACAGAGAAAGAAGATTTGTGAGACAAGGATATAAAGTTATGATGTTTGAAGAAACAGGCAATATATATTATAGGATGAGTGATATATTTTAAGTGTTTTTCAATTAATGAATCCAATTTGTTGAATTGTTGATGGATCCTGTTTATAGGAGCCTGGTGTCAGAAATATGCAAATGGTGAGCCTCCCATCTGGTTTAGTTCCTGCAATTGGGATGACTAATGCATCACAACCACCTGTTAATGTCAATCCAAGAGCACCAACTTCAACAACAAGGCCTGAAGATGCTACAATTAGACCTCCTTCTACAAGACAACAAGCTGCTCCATTGAGACCTGGTTATGCTAATGCCAAGGATTCCAAGAGGTCTGCAAATGTCAATCCACAACAACCACAATCCCAAGCTGCACCATTGAGACCTTACCACAATCCCAAGCTGCACCATTGAGACCTTCTTCTGCTAATGTTCAAACCAAGAAGAAAACTACTTCAAAACTGAAAGTTGGTGCCAAAATGACCAAGATGACTTCCGGCTTAGATGCCAACACCAACTTACAATTCAACTTGTCCCAGCCAATTTCTGGTGTAACCCAGACAGATGCAGCACACAAGTGAATGGATAGAATTTTTTTTTGTTCAAACTGTAACTTTTAGTGAAGGTTAATAAGACTTTTGTGTTAACCTTTGTTGTAATGCATAAGAATGACCCTTTTTTTTTTTTTTTTTTTTTAATAATGCTATTAAGAATATTGATATGGTTAAGCGCTTTATGTTCTTTAATATTTTGTTTAGTGCTTTGACAACAAGCTTCATAAGAATTAGAATGCATTTATTTTCAGTGAAAGAACATGTACATTTCATTACCAAAAAAACCAGTTACATACAAAATTGGTATGTATTTCACTAACTGCATACTATTCGAGTTCAACCATTACATTCGAAACTCCAACATCAGAACTACACCAATCCTACCACATACACTTTCTTAATTAAGATAACAAAAAGCTAATTATAAAGTTCAACCCTACCACCTAACAATACTACAACAAAGCTGGCTGTATTCTTGCATTCCCGCATCAAGATAGCATCTTCATAGTGGAGGCCATTCCTGCATTCTTGCCATTTAAATACTGATAAAATCCAATAGCAAAAATCAAGAACGCAATTGCCAACATTAGATTAACAAACTTTAGTTTCTTTTGTTTGGACATCAATTTCTTCTTCTGCTAAAGTAGTTCACTCCTGCTCACAGCCATTATCTCTAACTTCTTAGCTAATTCCTCATTCTCATCCTTGAGCTTATAGATGTCCTCCTCAGTCATCTTCAGTTTTTAATGCAGTACTTTTTCATTCTCTCTTAGCAGCTGAACTTGAAACTTCAGATTATTCTTCTCTTCAACAGACGAAAAAATCAACTATTTGTAGTACCGATTGATCCACCGATCATACCAATTGAAAAACTCACAATCATCTACTTGCATTCAACAAATCAATTACACATCAAATGTGAACCATAAATTACCCTAAACTTCAAAAAACCCTAAAAAGAATAACCAAATTTCATAAAAACCTAAAAGAACAACCAAACTTATCTGCTAATAAGGACAATGGAAGAATTTCCTCCCTGGGCTATTTCAAGTCCAAGAGGTGTAAAACCACGCAGGCACTCCATGTTCACATTCAATTACCTCTGTCGAAGTTGGCGAAACACTAACACCTTCGGCACTTGACATAACATCGTCCAAATTCGATGGAGTATCCATCGAATGAAAGCAAATTTTGAGATCGCAATAAGAAGAAAAAGGAAGAAGAATGCAAGATGTTGCTCTGGCGAATCAGCTCCACTTGAGGAAAAAGAAAGGAAGATGAATATGAAGGTTAGTTTATAAGCCCTAACATCAGAACGACAACGTTTTTTAAGAATTTTATAAAACTATTATTTATTTTTTTTTCTTTTACTAATGACCTAGGTGAGCTGCAAAAAAAAAAAAAAAAAAAAAAAATTAGAGTCTGAAGTGTATAAAAAATTTCTGACAAATAAAGTCACGTCAGCTCCGGCCAGCAGATCCTTTCCCTCATTCTGTTCACGTTTCCCAATTTGGAAAAAATTGAATGTTCGTAACCTTAATTGCTAAAAAAAAAAAATCGTGCTAAATTTATAATTTTCGCTAAAGTTGGTGATTTTTTTTGTAATTAACCCTAATTTTAAATAATTACACATCCCTGTTATATTATCAGTATCATTTTTGAAAACTATGTCCTTATTTATAAGTAGAAATAAATTTTAGGGACTAAAATGTAATTTTTTTTTTCTTTTTTGCACTGAGAACTAAAATGTAATTAAGAGACCAACCTTTTGTAATTTTATCCGAGGCCGAAGCATCAGACAAGTGTAAAAGCACTTTGGCAAAAAAAAAAAAAGACAAGTAGAAAAAGCAAAAGAGCCCAGAACGGCGGACACCGTCGCCAGAGACGACCCTCTTATCTAAGAATGGATTCCTCTTCTTTTTCTTCTTCTTCATCAAGAAGTTCACAAAGGCACTACCTGAATCGGGAGAAGTTTCTCTATAGAGTAATTTTGCCGGCGATCCGAGGACAAACTTGTCCAGTATGTTTAAAGGATCTCGAAGACCATCGCAGAGCTGCGGTGATCACTGTTTGCCTGCATTCCTACTGTTTGGGTTGTATTCGCAAGTGGAGTGATTTCAAGCGCAAATGCCCTCTCTGCAACGCGGCGTTCGATTCCTTGTTCTACAAGATCAGTCTCTCGTCTCGAAATTTCCTCACAGAGAAATTACCTGCTTTAAAAGAGACCAAAAGCGCCACTATGGAACCTGAGTTCAGTTCCGTTAGGCAACGGTGATCTTTGAATTCTGTTTCGCTCTCTCTTTCTTTCATTGAGCTAAAAAAATCTTTGAATCATAATTGTTTTTTAATCCAGGATGATACGAAGAAGTAGGCCATTGCCTTGGCGGCGAACATTTGGGCGGCCGGGATCTGTGCCTTCTCATGTTATTAACGAAAGGAAGCTTCAATGGCGTGCTAGGTACCTTGCATAATAGTTTTTCTATGTTGCAAAATTAGCAACTGAAAAAAATTTGTGAAGTAGAACTAGTATGCAATGGCGGTAGCTAAAATTGTTGGTTTTCTTTGTTTTGCAGTGTGTACAAAAGAGGCTTGCAAGCTGTTCCTTTTTCTCCTAGGAACTGTCTCGAGCAGGTAAGTGCATCAAAACTCTTGATTGGCTTCTTGTATCTCTGTTATTCTGTAGTATTGTAATTGATTTTTCTCCTCTTTTCTCAAAACATGTTGACGAAGATATTCAGTTAATTCTTTAGTGCATTTTCACAATTCTTTTTGCCAAATTTGGTGGCTGTGACTGTGATGTATTTCTGTGTGGGTGAAAATTTGGCTCGTATCATGCATGGATCATGTCCAAAGATTTTTGTAGTTTACTCCTAATTGATTTTCTAATTGTTTACAGATTCTAACATTTCTTCTATTTTATTTTATTTTATTTTATTTTTTAACTTGTAGAATACATCAAGAGATGGCAATATGAAAGAAAAGGTATTGCAGAGAATAAAACCGTGGATTCAAAGGGAGCTGCAGGCTATCCTTGGGGATCCAGATCCATCTGTTATTGTTCACGTGGCCTCATCGCTTTACATTTCAAGCGCTGTTCATGCAGGACAGCCTGTTGTTGAAGACAACTTTCTTGCACCTTTGCGACCCTTTTTGCATAATTGGACTAACATGTTTTGGCATGAATTAAGGTACATAATTTAAATACCATGTAATTTAAATACCATGAGCTTCTTCATTCATCAATTTGGAAATTGTAAAAACTGGAATTTGCATTCAAACAGCAGTAGAAAGCATACCTTATAAATTATAATCTCAAATATTTTCAATCTTGGCATACTTGTAAACTGGGAAACACATTAGAATTACCCATATTTAAATGTAGTTCTTTTTTCCTTGACCATGTCAATTGGTCCAGGTAGGATCGTGGTTTTAAATAACGGTTTCGGAATGTGAATTCCGAATTGGAATTGGATTGAATTGCTCTGAATCAGACTGAATCGTCCGCTGCTATCGTGAATTTTTTCAAATCACTAGCAAATGACTCAATCAATACAGGATAAGAAAAAAATATAATTTTACAAGACAATATGTGAATAATATACAATAGAATTTTAATTTTTACTTGGATTCATAAGGAATTTATTTATTTTATATTTAAATAATTTTAATTTATATTAAATTGTATATATTTGAAATATAATTTTTAATCTAATCAATAAATTTTATGTTTAACCAATGGGTTTTTGATTAGTGATACTAGACCCATTTTAAAAATTATGAGATTTTAATTTCCAATTCCAATAAAAAAAAAATTTACAAAAAAAAAAATTTAATTATTTTAAAAAATAAATTTGTAAAATTTTTTAAATCATACATTCGTTGTAAACTAAGCAGTAGTAAAACAACAACAACAATAATAATAATAATAATAAAGAAAGGAAGGAAGAAGTGAATAGAAAGGAAAAAATAAGTCTCTAGAATCTAGATACTTTAAAAGTGTTATGTTGATGGATAAAAAAAAAGAAAGAAGAAGAAGAGAGATCGGTAAACGGAGAAGAAACAGAGCGCGAAGGAAGAGAGAAGAAGGAATAGAGAATTTTCATGATGCTTCTCTTCTTCACCTCTTGTTCCACTGCTGCTGCAAGTCTTCTGTCAGATCCTTGGCTTCATCTTTTTTTTTTCTCTGCAATTATATATATACTATATATATGTATATTACCCAGAAAAATCCCTTTTTTTTTTCTCGCCGTACCATTTCAAATCATGCCAGACCGTTTCATCACACTTGAATCGTTCGTTTCAGTACCGATTCATTGTGAGATCTAAATCACACCCAATGTATTGGCATTTATCGGATCGCTATCTTGGAAATCCGTTATGTATCGGGCGCTACGACATGAATCGCCCGATATTTAAAACCATGGGTAGGATGTTAATGTGTTCCCAAAGCAATCAATCTGACATTCTCTAGATTATAATTGTTTGCTATATTGTAATAAGAACCACATGCTATAGTGAAAAGCAGCATACTTATACAGGATGCTGTATAGGTATGCTGCTTGCACTGAGTTAAGGGTTTATCAAAATCCAGATGTCCTGTTCTATTTATCTTGCTATAAATTTTTAGGATTTTAGCAATGTCCGTCTATTCTCTCACTCGATTCCTCATTCTGTTTGTAACCAATAAATTCTGATCAGAATGTCTTTCAGATGTTTTGCAGAAACTTCACTTCTCATGGAAACATATGATGCTGTGGTTGTATACAAACGGCCCGAATAAGTCTACTTCAATGTCTAATTCAGATCATTTTCTAAGGGAATTGCATTCAACCAAGGCTGGGAGAATCAACCTGCGCTTGTTCATCAGAGGGATGATAATGTAGAAATTTGGGATAATTAAGAGATTATAGTCTCAACTTTTGCTTGAGCTCCTGGTCTGTTTTTGGTGGTTCATCTTCTTGAATTCCCTTCATCCTGAGTGAAAGTTGCAATTTGCTTTCAGATACTGCTGAATCCAATCCCAATCAGCATATTAGAGGATGCTGTTGGTGCTGCGCAGGAATGCTCTAAGTTATCAGTTATTACTGTACACATTGCACAACTGACTGGACTTGATGAAAATGCCAGACAAGCTGTGTAAAAGAAACAAACTGTCATTTGATTGAGGAACGCACCCTCGAGCCCTTTTATAGAATCAGCTCGGTTAAAACAAGCGACCCCTGTATTAAAAGTAAATATCTTTTGCTTTTCAAATACATCTTGTAAACAGCAAGTGGATGAGCCTCACTTCCTGTCTGGTGTATCATCCTCCAAAACGACATCCATCAGGTCCAGAATTTTACCGAGTCTATTTAAATTAGCAGTTCTATACTTCTATAAATACTGGTTTGCCCTTCAAGTCGTTTATAATTTATAAACACCTCGATCTTTTCCTTATTGGTCTAAATTCCTTACAAATCTTGTTATTCTAATTTTTTAACAAAAAGAGTGGGATGCAGAGGATGTGCACTGCAACTAATAAGCATTTCAGTAACGTATCAAGTCATTATAAATGACAAACAAACAGCCTAAAGGTATACAAGTGCATTTGGCCTGCTTGAGAAATTACCATTAATTAATCTATCCACGGTGTTGATGGTTATCTTGACAAAAGTAAGTGTTATTGAAAATTGGGCAACTTACAAACAATTCTACAATATGAAATATTTATCATCAGGTGTATGAATTGCTACATATTTTTACATCACATTACCTAACAAGACAACCACACGCCTAATGAAATCCTGTAAGAGTGCAATACAAGTTAAGAAACCATTTGGTGTTAGTACATGAAAGGCAGGCTTTGGGTAGCAGCAGCACGTTACTGTCATTCTTCTTCAGGTTCTTCCTCTTCTTGGAGAAGATTTTCTCTGTTATCATGGGCCCAAAAACCACGCACATCAGTAAGCATGCTGGCTACAGTCCCACCTTGTTTACAAGCTAGCAGATCAGACAGGGTAATCTTGAGTGGGTCCTTTGGCTTAACCATATCCCAGATTTCATCCCTAACATCCTCAATACACAACTCATAGTTCCCACCTTCAATCCATTTCTGGTGTACATCTCTGTTAAATAGGGAAAATAAACCTTTAGGCAAACATTTACAGTACGAGGTAATAATCACATGCCAATAATGGTTCCTACAAATTTTAATCCGTCTCTCTAGTTTAATGTCTCTGAAGATTTGAGACTTGTAGAACTTGCTCAAATACTACAAGCAGGAAACTACAGAGTTTTCTCTAGGAAGATTGTATCAGGTAGCATCTCAACTTTTAGATGCTCCCCTTCTTTACTTCCACTTTACTTCCACTTCATGGCTCGCAATGAGAAAACAATTACCAAAGACTTTTAAACTTAAATTTGCTCTTAGCAACTAAAGCAAAATTATAAAAACAAAGGAGTACCAACCTGAAAAGAGAGTGAATATCAGCAGTGGTTAGGTATCCCCGTCCATTAAGATCAAGGCAACGAAATAAATAAGTTAAACCTTCTGGTGTATCCTTGTTTTCTAGGGCCAAAACAAAGTCAAGAAAACTTTCAAAATCCATCTCCCTAGTATTTCCTCCACCAGTTTTGCCACGGCGGACATGCTCATCAAACACTATCAAGAAGATAACAAAACACAAAGACTTTAATGATAATCTCAAGATAAGTACATGTATAAATCATGAGCCCACACTCCTACTGAAAATTTTAGCTGTGCTCTAGTCGATTGCATTAATTCTCCATCATGTAAGCACATGATAAATAATCTGAGCATTAAGCATTAATGTCTCTTTCAGCTAAAGCCATTAAGAGTGAGTAAAGTCACACCAGGGCAATGTGCAATAAACTACTGAGCTAATACTGTCCATGCATGTAATAGCAAATCACATTCTCATGAAATTAAAAACAACCATGATTCTGACATGATTAGTAAGTTGTAAGTTGTAATATATATATAAAAAAAAAGAGTAAAATCCTACCTCTTTCAATAAAAATTTCAGTGAGCGTCCCATCTGCATATTCTCGAAGCTCTTGCTTGCTCAATGTTCCATTCATATCCTTATCAAGGGCAAGAAACATATCTACAGAAAAACAAAGGTTGGTTATTACAATGCCAATTTTTTGCTCTAAAACCAAATTACAATATTTCCTAAATGCCTGAAGCATCAAGTTTATAATTCACACATCACAGTCCACTTATAATATATTTCATTAATAGATAGTCAACTTCATGAATAAAGAATATAGAGGAGTTCCCATTCACTCCCCTTCCCATGTGCCATAGACCCCAGGAAAAAGGCTTCTGTAGGGAAGCACGAGAACAGTACTATTAGAATCACTATCTACTTATGTGATGCTGTGTGATGCTGACTCGAGCTTAATTTCACAACCAGTGATCATCCTATATAGTATATACACTTTAAAATATCTTCAACACATCACACTCTTTTTGTTTTACTTAAAAAACAATGTTTTTGTGGTTATAATACACACTCAAAGTACTAGACAAGATTCACTTAAAAGAGGGAGAGAATTGCAAGTGAGAGACAGAGAGGATACTAAAAAACACAAGCCATTGACAATCTGACAATGTGACACGAATTAAATATTCAGATATTATCTTAAAATGAAGATGGAGCACAAGACAAGGTAAAGATGAACTTTTTCAAGAGCTCACCACATATGCGTTGTGCAGATGTCAAAGAAAACCAGTTTTCAGCTGGTTCGGTGTCAGTTACTTCTTCCTCACTTTCCTATTGTAAGCAAAGATTACAACGAATTATTAGCTTCAGATTAAAATTAAATAGGGCTATTCACTATTCACGCACTTCAATGTTTTGAATTACTTAAGCAGCTAAAGAAAACAGAAAAAGCACAGTTTACCTGATGCAATTCCATTAGTTCTTGAAGACAATTACTAAGAAGCACCTTCTTTATGCAGGCCTTCCCTGTAAGCAAAACAAAATTTCAAAGGTTCAACTATTTTTAATTATCACACAGGATAAAATAATACTCAACTTTCAATGATTTATTCAGTATTTGATGATTGAAATAATACATCTTAAATGGTCTAACTAAAAAGATAGTCATGCAAACCTCGCCTATGAGGATCACAAAAGAAGAAGAATTTGTGTGCAGCTATGCGGCAGTACATTTGAACAAATTGTGCAGGCATATCACGTAGTTGTGCTAAATTAGGAATAAGACCACGAATATAGGCCTCCATTTCCTGATAAAGAACAAAACAATTACAATTGTGCATCAGATGGCCAAATTAAGTTGGAACCGAATAAATACACATTACCAAAGATGTCAAACATAAGGATGATTAAAAAAACTTGAAATGTAGAAAGGCACAAAAATGCATAAACTCCATACATGTGGCTGAAGGAAACCATCTGAATCCTCGTCAAGCTCACTCATATCTATTCTAGCTTGTGTGAGGGATACCTAACCAACAAGTTCATAAGTAGCAATTATGACAAAAGCATTTATATGTGTCTGCATGCATTGATCATTTAGGCTAAACAAAAAAATTTTGTGAAGAAAAAAGTTGAATCAAAAGGCTATACTCACTGTGCGCATCACATAAAGGTAAAAGGGCAAAATGGCAATTCTTCCAGATTCATCCTTCTCAAACTTCATAAAATTAGATGGGCTAAAAAAACGTCTACATTTGGGGCCTATTTGTTCAGTACATACTGAGGCTATGTGACAAAAATCTTCATAATTCATCTATAATATGACAAAAGTAGTAAACAAGTTAGCATCATTAGAAGGTTAAAACAAATGAATCAAGAAGATATATGCCAAGGATTGCAGTAATACACATATCTGACTTGATGATATCCTAAAAGTAACATTACCAAGCTTAGATTTTTCTTCTATGAACAGTAAAACATTTTCTGTAAAATTTGAGAAGAAAAAAAAGAAACAACTGAACTCTTACAACTATACTGAGAATACTTGGCATTATAAAGAAACATATTGACACTGCAACTCTCACGAACCTTTTCTGCACCAGTGGCATCATCAATAACACAGTTTTCCCTCAAGCAAACCCACATTGCATCCAGATCATCAGCATTAAGCAAAAGATCTGATTGCTTCTGCAAAAACGAGCTGAAAATGTCAACAAGAAAACAATGCCAAATAAAAGTAAGAAGGATGAGCAAACCACCAGAAACAGAGTAGATCATACCTTTAAAAACCGATATTTTGCCAATCTTTGGACCCTGTGACTGATTGATCCTTCTTCAGGTTTCTAAACAAAGAAACCACAATAAAACATGAAAAGAATAAAATGAGCACATATTAGGAAGTAGGAACATGTAAAACAAAACCACTAAGAAAAGGTGAAAAATGAATTCTGACAAATGAAAGAAAATTCTCCCATCAGCCTTTTCATCTGTGCCTAACAAATCAAAACCCAAAATACATGCCTCATATATACAATTGAAAAATTGCAACAAAATCAAAAAGTAACAAAACAACCATCTTTCTATTATATAAATATAACCTTATAGTTAAGGTCAAGTAAACAATTCTAGTACATACCTTCTTATAGAAACTAGGTATTGTGCCAGCTTCAGCATTTTTTTGTTGCTTCTCTTTGAAAATATCAAGCAAGATCCTCTTCGTCTCAAGCTCTACAAAGGGGAAAAAACACAAACATTAGGTTGCATATAACAGCAAGTTAACAATGAACAAATTGCATGTAAATGCCAACTAAAACTTAATCATACATTTAAAATCCCTAAACTGATTTAACTGCGTATCACATTGATCATTTTATCACAATATCGCAATTAAAACTATATTATGAATACGAAACATATAGCAGATTCAAAATTCAGTAGAAATTGAAAAACTTAATGAAATGGCTAGAGCAAAATAAGAAAGAGAAAACAGACCCATTAGGGCTTCGGATCCTAGTCCGGCACCGGATCCGATGAAACGGCGGAGATTTCGGACCCACAACATGGACGAAGCAGGCGGGATCTTCCTCTGGGCGGCGTCGTGGCTCTCTCCATCGCTGGAACCACTGTACATTGCCAAGTTTCACGAATCCACGTTAACTGAGTTGACTCGAGCGAGTTCACAGTTCTATTACGGTCCTTAATCGTCGATTAAAAACCCTAGAACTAGGGGCATTACTGAATGAAAACCCAAAACCCTAGCTCCTTCAGTTTTGATCTGTGAAAAATGGAAACTTGCATAGACGAGGCGTTTCTGTAATAAAGCTATTTTCGTAAATTTGAGTTATCTCCCACTAATTTTCTGAATCTAAAATTAGATCATTTAATTGTTCTAAATAATGTTTAGCCCCCAAACCTTTTAGAAAATTATACTAAATTCCCCGTCCTGTCCTATGGTAAGTTGGTAACTGGTATGGTAAATTGGTAATGCTAATGCATGTAAAACGCAAAATTACTATATTCTTTTTTTTATATATTTAAGAAAACTATTATTTGGAGTTTTTGACATTATTTTTTAACATTTCTATTTGCTTTTTTTTTTTTAGGGGAAAAAAAAAAAAAGAGGAACATTTCCATTTCTCATCCTGTAATAGAAATTAATTAATTTTCAGATTTTTTTTCTCCAATGATTTGAGCCATCATATTTGAATATTTATCTTGATGGAAATTATATTTTAATCTTTATAAATTTTAAAATTTAATAATCATATTATAATATATGAATTATTATATTGTAAAATATTTTAATTTTTTAAAATTTTATACTTTTGACTAAAATTAATAATTTATAAATTATAAAAAAATATATAATCTAAATTATGACAAATTATAAAAAAAATTTGTTTATTAATTTACCCAAAATCTTTAAATAAGAGTATGAAGTTTGATGAGAAATCTAATTAAAAGGCATTAAAATAAGCCTGTTTTCAGTTTGGGTCGAGCCCAGCCCGCCGATTCAAGCAAAAAATTTTGCAAATCTGAACTTGGATTTGAATCTATCGTGTTCATTCCTATCCGACTCCAGCCCTTTTTTTTTTTTTTAAGTTTTAAAAATTTTCGGCTTAAATTTTGATCCTTTGTTTTGTTTTTTTTTGTTTTTTTTTTTTTTTAAACTTTAAACTAGACATATCAGTAGGTCAAACTTGGAACTGCAATTTGCAAAGAAAATTACAATTCTGATAAGACTGATATTTAAAAAACTTGATTTTTTCAAATTTAGATACAACTTATCAAGTATTTGAATTATACTGATCCAACTTGATTCAAATCACGATTTTAAATAACAGTTTTACGTATTGTATCGATATCAAAATCGGTGTAACGAAATCGGACATAATCGAATTGAATCGACCGTCACTACCGTGAATTTTTAAAATTAATTAGCAAACTAATCCAAATCAGTAAGAAATATACAATAACATTAAAAATGTAATACATTAAATTAATTAATTCTTAATTTAACATAATTTAGACTATAAAAGTTCAAATTATATAATATATTTATAATAATGAATAATAACAATAATTAAATTATATAAAATATTAATAAAATATTGTATTGACATAAAAATATATATATATTTTTTTTGATAAATTAATCTTATTTTATTAATTCATAAGGAGAAAAAATCAAGTTATTTAAGAATAATAAGGTGAGAAAAAAAAATTTCTCCCTATTCTAAGCAAATAAGGTAATATGAAAAAATAAATAAATCACAAGATTGACTAATCACCGCAAAAAAAAAAGTGTCATGGATGATCTTAATTATTTTACTTACTATTGAATTCATTTGCATTTTAGTTGTTTCCTCCAGATAAAAATACATTAAATAATGATTGAACTTTTATATAAAGACAAATATGATCATAATGTAAAATTCAATCAATAATTTAAGCCTACAAACAAAAAAAAAATTATAAAAAAAATAACTTTTGTAAAAATTATCAATAATGTTTTAAATATATTAAAAAAATCTTATATAAATAATATAAATAACAATATACCAATATCTTAATGTAAATAACAATATATCAATATCTTACACTAATAAAATATTTAAAAAATATAAAATAATAATCTTTTTGAATAATATATTCATAATTTACATTAATAAAATAAAAAAATTAAAGATATAATAATAATATTTTTTTATATTTATACATCACGCCCGTATCGCTAAATAACAGTCGTATTATTGTGTGTGTATCGGGTGATTTAATATCAATTCAAGACTAATTATCTTAGCACATATATAACGCCCGAATAATATATTGAATCTATTAAAAATCTAAATGAAACAACCGATACCTAACATATTGGCCATTATTTAAAATCATGATCCAAACCGAGTTCTCAACACCATGATCATGAATACTCTCAAATCTAAATGTACGAAGAGTATGATTGCCTCTTTTATTTTTAGATTGAAGGGAATCTTGATTGTGACATATCACCCATTGACGCTTGATTTTGAATTTTCATATATGAGACCCCACGTTATTACTAGAGATTGAAATTTTAGTAGGGTTTGGTACCACACTATAATTTTTTTTTTTCATTAAAATTGATGATAGAGCCTCCTTTTCAAGTAGGTTGCAAATTACAATTCCTTTGGACTTAAGCTTTTAGGTTAGTTATCATTAGCTAATATATATATATATATATATATATATATATATATATATATATATATTAAATGAATCAAAGAATTGTTAAAGCGAATTTCTCCACCTATGATGCTTTATATTTTAAGAATTGATTTAGAATTGAATTCTTATACTGCCATGTCAACATTAATAAAATTATTATTATTATTTTTTATTTTTAAAATTTTTAAATCTCTCGAGCCGATATTTTTTTGTGATTAGGAAAATAACCCATAAATAAAACCACAATAAAAAAAACTATAAACATATCAATTTCAAAAAGTCTATAAATATATCAATTTTGCTTTCACTAACCCAATTTTTAGGGTTGCAATCGAGCCGAGCCAAATTAAATTTTGGTATGTTCATACTCGATTCAATATTTTTTTTCGAACTCGAGTTTTGAATCGAACTTTACATCGAGTTTGAAAATCATATTCAAACTTGATTCGTTTAAACTCGAGCTCAACTTATTAATAAATTATAATTCAGCTAAATTTGAATTTGATTCGTTTTGAAATTCATTTATAAATTATCAAAATACTCAACTTTTTAAATATTAATAAAATAACTATAACAAAAATGCTTAAAATTAACATTAAAGCAAAAACATTCAATTAATAAAAAAAAAAAATCAATCATAAAATTGAGCATTATATGTATTACAAAGATATTAATTAATAAAAAAATATTTTTAAATATTAGAATATTAGATTATATGATAAGGAAATATTAGATCATGTCAATCAGGAGTATTTATATTTTAGTCAAATTGAATTACCAAAAAATTTATAGGAGTATTAAAATATATTTTTTTGAGTGTCAAAATTATTAAGTAAATAATAATAATAATAATAAAGTTATTTACGAGTTTATTATCAAGCTGTTCACGAGTCTAATCAAGCCGAACTTTGCTTTATTCAAATTCGACTCGTTTATTAATCGAGTTTTAAAGTAAGGTTCAAACTTGACTCGTTTATAAAACAAGCCGAATACGAACGAGCTTTTATTTAGCCGAATACCAAACCGCTTGCAAACATCTTGGCTCATTTGCAGCCCTATCAATTTTCAATCAATTGAAAGTTTCTCTTTCTTAGTGAGTTCAATTCTCGATCTTTCTTCTCTATCATTGTACAATGGTAAGCAAAACTAAATTTCAAATCGTTTTTTTTTTTTATTATTATTATTTATTATTTTGTTGTTTTCTTTGTTGTTTTTGTTAACAATCTGCTTTCGATTCTACTGTATTTGCATTATATTGTTAGCTTATAAGGTGATAAATATAAAATTGATTGAATTAGCTTGAGCAAACTCCCTAGTAACAAGGTGACATTCTAACAAGCTGAACTTGTCAAGCCTGTAAAATGAAAATGATCATCAAAGGGCCAAGCCGTAACTTAGCTAAGACTCTCTGATACTTAAGTTAGAAACTGTTATGGAGATTGAGATTCTAGTAGAAAAAATGATTCCTAGTAGATTCAAAAATTTCTTTAGAGAGAAGAAAGGGATGAGAAGTTGTAGAAGAAACTACCTTCGAATGATGGTGCAATTTTCCTTTTATATCATGATAGGTCTTCTCTCTAGGCAGTGGGTGAAGGGCATGACTGCTGCCAAGTCAGACTAAGTTATGATGGCTTTGTACTTTACAGAGAGATGCGGATAGTTGCCATACTACTGACACAAGTTGATAATTGATGTAGTAGATGTGACAGATCATTTAGCCGAAAATGAAACTCTCCACTATGGGTGATCTTCGATACTTAAAAGAACTATTCAATAATGAATGTCTCTTTTTCTTCCTAGCATGGACGAAGGGATCCGAATGCGAACCTTCTTCAGGTAAGATGAAATAAAGTTTATTAAGTCTTAACTTTCGTTGAATAGGTTTAGACAAAAAGTCTAAGTATGGTCCAAGTCTAGTTGACTTGGTCAACTTCAGTGTATATATAAAATTTATTCTTATCATAAGGTTTTCTATTTTGTCATTTGTTTGATAATTTTTTTCTTTTTATTGGGTTTGAGGTGACTATTTAGGGTTTCAATTTTTTTTTTCTAAGTGTGTATAAGCTAATATATAGTTTGTGTGGGTTGTTTTTAGGTTTTTTCTTGCTCTGATTTATCTTCCTTCTTCTCCGATTTAGGTAATTTCTCTCCCTATCTTCCTATATTTTTTATTTCAATTTTCTGAAGTATGATGATAGTTTATACGTAGAATTATCTCTAAGTTTACTTACTGAAAAGGATCTTTATGGTTATTGTTGTTGATATAGGACAAGACTTATGATATATGTAGTAATTTCTCACTCTATAATGTGTTTAATCACTTGAAACTTGCTACATTGAGAACACATTTAAGGTTGTTTAAATTAATTATCTAATCAGTTCATTAATAAATTTTTTTTTTCACTTTAATCTAATTTCAATGATTATGAGATATTTGAATCAATGTTGCAGACAATCTTGATCACTTAATTATCGATCACAAATTCGATTCAATTTCTTTAATATATAATCTCATTGAATTTATTGTCTATTTTTTTTGTCTCTGTTTGTTCAGTTGTGAGGCTTTCTCCGCAAACCCAAGGACACATAACCTTATTCATGCCAATGGTGTTTTTAGTTTGTACAAGGATAAGTATTGCATTTTGTTTGGTTTGGACATAAGACTAATATTTCTCTTGCTTAAATTTGTGTCCAGTTGTTTATTTTACCTATCCCCTTAGTCATGAACAATTAGTTTATTTTGACATGATATTAAATCTTTGGCCTAAGGGCATCCACAATGAGAGGTTAATAAGAGGCTATCGAGTGTTCATTGTGATAGTTTATATGTA
>CATKHJ010125508.1:0-37750 GCA_949750685.1 Vernicia montana | reverse complement strand
AAGTATTTGTTTAAGAGCGATCTGTCATCCATATTCTCAACACTTGAGAATAGATCCTCTCACAAAATACTAATGGACTTCAAATATACATTTAATACAATGGAACAATTGATTTATATAAACATATATTTATTGCCATATAAATGTGTTGTTTTACATTTACATAAACATATATACAGCTCTAGGGCATATACTCTAACACTAAATTGATGGATTCATGTAGTGACTTAGATTTATTAATTATTCAAGCTAGAAGTTTGCCCAACATGCATGTAGCCTCAACTCATATTCGAAGTTCTTTCTCTGTTTGTACTCCCCTATCCACCATTCGCGCTACTACTGGCGCTACCACCATTAATGAGGATACCAGCGATGAGGACGAGAAAATTCACCATCACCGTAATATAGTCACTAGTGACCCTTATGTCACTGTTGTTGTTCCTCAAGCTACAGTGGCAAGAATTAATTTGGGTTGTTGTTCTTTTTTGTTATCTTTATTTCTTTAATTTTTGGGTTTTGAATTGGGTTCTTATTATTAGTGGGAGATGAGGTGGAAAGATTGGGGTAGAGATTAAAGAGAAGGAGAGGATGGGAAAGTTTTTTTATTTTTTATTTTTAGTAAAAAGAGGTAGAGATGGAAAATTTAGGTGCAAATGAGGGGATTTTAGTCTTTACATTATTTTTTTAATGATGAAAAATTAAATTTTTAGATAGAATGACTAATTTGTTGATGGAAACAAAACTCAGGATTTATTAAGTTTAAGTTAGTTTGGCAAAAAGGAGGGATAAAATCATTAATTAGGTCAAATTTCATGAACTAAATATTAATTTGCCCAATTAAAAATAAATACAAAGTTCAATAATTTTGGTGTCTTTACCCGTTTTCTACCCATCTACAATTTTCTTTTTGTTTTGTTTTGTTTTTAACTTCTTTCTTAAATAACTCAGCATCTAACTTGTTTTTTTTTTTTTCATTTTCTAATTTTTTTTCATCTTTATTTTAGATATTTTTAGTCTCAAAGAATCTCTTATTGATACAAGTTGAGAAGCAAACCATAGTTACCTAATTCGCTCCTACCCTCCATGGTACCGCGTTTCGAGACTTGCGTCCCAATTCACGGTTCGCCGGAGCTTCAGGAACGCTAAAGCCTGAGATCCACTTTAGTGTTGCACCAAGCAAGAAAAAGAAAAAAAGAAGAAGAAGAGGAGAGAAGTGAGAAGAGCAAAAAGCTCTGTTGTATAGGAGTAGGAGTTGTTGAATGGCTAACAATGGTAAGAAACTGAAAAATGAAAAGCAGCGGCAAGTAGAGAAGAAGAGGATAGATATTAGAAAAGAAGAAGTAGGGTTTGTTTGGTTGGGCTTCTTGTTAGATTGGGCTTTATGTTTATTTTTTATTTGCGATGGTTATGGGTTTGTTAAATAATTGAAGTTTTAATGAGAATTGTTCAAGTATTCATAATTCATAGTAACAGTAATATTAAACAAGTTAAAAGTTTGAGAAAGAAAAAAGATAACACATTAAAAAAGAAATAGACTCTTGAAAAGTAAAATAATTGACCTTCATCTACTTATATTCCATAAATAAAAGCTATTGATAAAATTTGTATTACCTAATTAAAGACATATTTGTGGTTTTTTGGATTAAAATTTATGAACTTTTTATGTTGGTTTTGTATTAGATTTGCAAGTGATATGGATTTTGTTATATTTGTTCTAAGTACGCTGTTTAATTTCTTTTTATTTTAAGTTTCAATTCATATTTATAAATAGAAAAAGGTTTAAAATTATTTTTGAAGTAATATTTAATATTAATGATCCAAACAAGTATAATTCACGTACCACGTTTCAAATCGACGTACCAACTAAGACTACTCTACATACCCAAAAAAAAAAAATAAGTAGAGTACTACGTTCTCTTATGTGTACTACGACCCAAAATATACCGCATTCCAGGTAACTATGAAGCAAACATCAATAGGAAAAACAATATAAAGGTAATTCAACAAAATGGCTTTTCGGGAAAGTTACCTTTGTCTTTAAAGAATTTCACTAGGTTTAAATTAATTAGATAATTTAATTTAATTAGATAAAATATTAGATAATTTATTTTAATAGGATATCTTTTATCATCAAATTACATGATAAAATCAAATCATTTATACCTCTATTTTTGACATCAAATGAAACAATGAAAATAATTCAAAGTTAAAAAAATCGTGTAGTGGGCAGGTTTGTACCTAGTATATATTAAAGCTCCATCAAAGAGAAAGTTTGAAACTCTTTTTGATTAGTATTCTAATTTTTTTTTTTTATAGAATTTTGAGATTCTTTTAATAATTTTTTGAATTAATATAGATTAAAAAAAGTTAATTAATGGCAAATTAATTAGAAATATATAAGAAGTTAAAGAGTTACTTATTAATTATCAATTATCTTATTTAATTCAAGTTGACAAATTAATTAGGAGTACACAATTAATCATGTATAATATATCTAATCTATGGGACTATCCATGCTTAAATTAAAATATATACTTATTTCAATTTGCATATTTCTTATGATTTATGTTATATTATAATTTTTTATATTTCAAGTTGCAAGTATTATTTGTTGCAAAAAAAAAAAAATTGCAATTATTATTTTTTTATAAAGTGTAGATTTCATAATTCATAATATTTATTAAGTTATATTTGTTGTTATATAGTAATTTTTTTTTAATATAAATCATATTAAATGTACAATGCCTGGGTGTATGACTAATTTATAGTGATTTCTTAGTGCAAATTTTCCTCTTTCCCCTTTTTCTAACATACTATAATTTTTTGCACATTAAGAGATAGTCTAGCGATGAGTATATTTTTCTCTGAGCTAAAGACCTAGAATCGATTCTCCCTCCCAATGCTTAAAAAAAATACTATAATTTTTTCCTAAAATAATCTTATATTGTTCAAAAAAAAAAATAATGGTTGAAATTTTACTTTTTTTTTAAATTTAAATTTAAATTCGAAATATCATAATTTTAAAAATTATTTCAGTGTCATTAAATCAAAAACTCACAGTTAGGAATTACTTTTGAGTGTACAAGAGTACAAGCAATTGTAATTTAACAAATTTTTTTTTTTTTATGGATGTTCAATGAGTTAATTTTTATTATTTCTCTTTTTTTTATGTTTTTTTTGGTAGAATTTTTACTGTTTTTTTTAGAAAGAAGCCCATGAATCTTACTATACAAATAGAAGTAGTCCTTTTCTCATTATCCTCATCCTATGTTTTTAACCCAAAAAAAAAAAAAATGGTGTAATAACTCATTATGTTATTGTTAGTTCTAATTTTGGCCTAAGGGTAGAATAGTAATTTGCGAGGGTGCCACGTGCGGATGAAGGTGCATGAGTCTGTGGATTGCGCTGTTCTGACTTCTAATCAATTGACTGTGAATACTCAAATTTCCTTACCACAATACGTTTGAACTCTCAATAGCAATTAATTAAAAAGCAATAGTAAAGCTATGGAATAAAAGGAACTTTATTAATTAAAAACAGTAATTACAGTAAGCGTAGAAAACTTGAAGGCTGAAGGTTGAAGAAGATAGGTTTTGCCCTTTGGGGCTATTGAGTGTATGAGTGGATGGGGTTTGTACAGTAGGTTACACTTTGTTTAAATACTTTCTAAGGCGATAACCGCTTCACTAGTGCTACAGTTCAATAACTGTTGTTCTATTTCCCTAGGATGGCTCAACTACTGGTGACCTCCAGTAACTGCTAGGGACATTCTCTAGAATTCTCCACAGCTCTCTGGAAATATTGATAACCGCTCCACTAATGCTACAGTTCAATAATTGCTGCTCCAATTCCTTAAGATGACTCAACTGTTAGTAACCTATGGCAACTGCTGAAGACATTCTCTACATTCTCCATAGCTCTCTAGAATATTGACCGTCTCTTGACTATTGATTTTGATCTATAGATACATAGGCCTCTGTTATTCTTTTGGGCTTTATTCATTAATGGCCCCTTTTAATAGATTTAGCCCATTAAAAAAATTATGGTGCAAACAATGCCCCCCGCATATAGTTTGATTGAAAATCAAACTTGTATGGAAAAATGTATCCGTGCCTCTAATGTCTTACTTTCACAGTGATATCCAAAATTCCATAGTTTTGGGAAAAATTTCAAAGAGCAGAACAAAAATAAAATCTTCACAGACTCCTTTGTAAATCAATTCCACAGGCAAAATTAATTTTTCCACAAACCAAATTAATTTTCCTTAGTTTCTTTTGATTTCCACAGACTCACTACAGCCATCTTTCTCCATTCATGTAGCCATAACATTTGCATAATCGGCTATAGAGGCATGATGCTTGTTTGCTATTGATCTTGATCACTTAGTATGGTCTGAAGCCATTTGTGTTGCAACTGCACTGGTATACTGTATAAATTTTTATTAAACTATTCAAAACTAGGCGAAAAAAAAAACTTAGAAAACATAAACTAAGTAAGAAAAACACATAAATAAAAGACTAGGAATTAAAAAAGGTGACCAACAGGCCTACTTCTTTATTTATGTACAAAGTGGATAGGGAACTAATAGAACAATAGCATAGCCATGGGATTGGCTTTACATCATCCCCAGGTCCCTATAAAAAATCACTTTTAAGTACTGTGGACCTAGGTTACATTTGTTTCTAGTTCTATTCTATCATTTCCCACATAATTGAAAAATAATTCTTTAGGTGCTTCTAATTGACGTACCTTCTATGTGGTTCATTTTCAATAAGATCATGCACCTGTGGCTGTAGATCTTCGAATTTAGGAGGTGCCTTCTCTAGGTCCTGCATCTATATCACATCCTCATCTTCCATAGGCTCCTCCTCATAAATTACCTCAACTCCATAGGTGTCTTGGAACTGTTCCACTTCTAGTATGTCCATAGTCTGCTGTAGATATGCTTTGAATACTACAGTTGCAGCTGCTGCTAATTCCTCCTCAATGGTTATAGATTCAACCATCGATATGTATAGCACGATGGTAGTATACTTGAGAAGTGTCTCTGCTTGTTTTTTTGTTTCCTCAGCAATTGCCTTAATCATTTTTATTGCCTTGGGATTCCCATCCTTTCTTCTTCCAGTGAACTTGATAGGTCCATAGTAACTTGCTTCCATCGTGTTCTCTATTATGATTTCCATAAGTAGAACATACATAGTCTTAGTGAACTCCCCAGTGAAAATTGATACTGCCATTTTCGTAGAGATCATGTCCTTTTCAGTTTTCCCTAGGGCATATAGCATTCTGAGAGATATTATGTTTACTGCCGATCTATTGTCTATTAGAACCCTGGTGATAGGTTTCTCATTGACATGTGCCTTAACATACAGAGATTTTATATGTTGAGTCATCTGCATTGATGGTTTTTCGAAAATCCACTTCTTAGGCTGGTGAGGATTAGGTACTTGAATTGTCACCCTACTGTAGAAATCTTCCTCCCTAGGGAAAGTTACCCCCCAAGTATTAGGAACTTGGATTTCAATGACATCATTTTATGCAAGTTTGGATTGAAAACTAGTAAGCAGTGTCACTGTCGCAGCAGCACATTCATAGGAAATAGCTACACTCCCTACCATCTGATTCCACATCATCCTAACCCGTTGCAATAATAGAATCCATAGGTATATCAGTACTAGGAAGTCCAGTGTAAAATACCTTGGAATCAAATTTACCATATGGTTCCCTAGTATATCTTTATCAAAACTCTTAGAGTCCTTAGTTGCTTTTCTCTTGCATCTACTCTTGTTGACTTTCCTAGGAGGAAAGTCCTGTGGATTGGTCTGTCTTCTGACCTCAGCCCTTTGTCTTTGTAGTTTGCATTTTTTAGTCTTGGTGAGTGGCTTGGGGAATTTTTTGTGTTCTACACGTTGCCATTAGTGATTTGGTTTCACAACAGGTGAAACAATGGACCGAGGTTGGTTTTTGTGGAACTTGTATTGGTGAGTCACTCCTGGTGATTTTCCTGACATCCTATCTCTCTGGAAAGATGGCTTTGCTTTAGGAATCCACAGTTTAAAACTTTTCTCACTACAGACCTTCGGTGGACTTTTGTCTTTCCGCTTGTTATCCGAAATCACTAGGGATTTGCAATCAATAGCCATAGAGTTGATAGTGGCCACTAGTGGATTATGATCATGAAACTCTTTTTTTCAGGGAATTCAAGCACTCCCTTGTTGAGCTTGTCCACTTCAATGTCCACAGGAACTTGCTCCTTAGGGACTTGTGGTGGAACAACAAGCTGTGGAATCCTGTTGACTATTGGTGCTAAGTTCACTAACCGTTTTCTGTTGAAACCTGCATCATTTACATACACAGTAGGATGATTGATAGGGTTAGTGTTAGCATGCAACTATTGTGGTAAAACCTGCTTTGGACGGCTAGTAAGCACAATCCTTAGTTCCTCTCTCCTATAAGGAGGTAGATAACGTTCTTCAGGGCGGAGAAAATCACTAGCCTCTTATTGAGCAAAAGATTGCCTCCCGAGTTCTTTTTAGGGCTGCCTAGTAGGCCTATGGACTGCCTAGTACGCCTATAGACTGTAGCCTATCTAGGGCTTTGTGGTGGAGTAATCATACTAAGTAGCATTTGATGTATGATGGCTTGATTTTTTTCAACCTCATCACATACTATCTTAGATTGCCTATTCATTTCATCAAAAAGTGTTTGTACATTATAAGTTGGAGGAATGGTGAGATCAATAGGCTAAGGAATGTTACCTTGATTTCCAACAACAGGACATGTTGGAATTTCTGGCTCTCGAATGTTATCTTGGCAAACTGGCTGTGGAGAAGCTAACCCACGCTCAATTTGCTCCACAAGTTGTGGAATGAGTCCTTCTTGCACTGCTGTTGCAGTGTCATCCTGCGACTTCTGAGAACCAGCAACAACTTATTTTCTAGAATTTCTTATTTTTAGTGCCATGAGAATGTGTCCCACCTAGCGTGCCAAAATTATTTTTGGTTCTAATTTTGGCCTAAGGGTAGAATAGTAATTTACGGGCGTGCCACGTGCGGATGAAGGTTCATGAGCCTATGGATTGCGCTGTTCTTACTTCTAATCAATTAACTGTGAATATCCGAATTCCTTACCACAATATGTTTGGACTCTCAATAGCAATTAATTAAAAAGCAATAGTAAAGCTATGGAATAAAAGGAACTTTATTAATTAAAAGCAGTAATTACAATAAGCGTAGAAAACTTGAAGACTGAAGGTTGAAGAATATAGGTTTTGCCCTTTGGGTTGTTGAGTGTATGATTGGATGGAATTTGTACAGTAGGTTACACTTTGTTTAAATACTCCCTAGGGAGATAACCGCTCCACTAGTGCTACAGTTCAATAACTGTTGCTCCATTTCTCTAGGATGGCTGCTAGGGACATTCTCTAGAATTCTCCATAACTCTTTGGAAATATTGATAACCGCTCTACTAGTGCTACAGTTCAATAACTGCTGCTCTAATTCCCTAAGATGACTCAACTGTTAATAACCTACGGCAACTGCTGAAGACGTTTTCTATAATTCTCCATAACTCTCTAGAATATTGACTGTCTCTTGATTGTTGATTTTGGTCTATAGACACATAGGCCTCTATTACTCTTTTGGGCTTGATTCATTAATGACCCATTTTAATAGATCTAGCCCATTAAAAAATTATGGTGCAAACTGTTATAATTACTAATTAGTTATAAAATCAATACTATGTTTAGTTAGTAATAAATTAAAATTATAAAAATTGAATGGAAGTATAATATATATTATAATACATATATATTTGGGCAAATTACTATTTAGTTTTGAGGTTTGACCTAATTAATTAACTCGTCCCTACTTTTTGAGAAACTAACTAATTAGTCCCTTAATTTTGATTCCGTCAGACTATTTAGTCCTTCTGTTTGTACTTTTTTATGTCAAATTTATGAAAAATGACTAAAATACCCTTGTATATATAATAAATATAATTTTAATTTTATTATTTAAAAATAAAAATAAAAAATTCAAATTGATAAAAGTAAATAATATTTATATAATTATATAATATTTATATTTAATATCATAAAATTATATAATTATTTATTATTATATAATTATATAACTATTATATATAATAAAAAATAAAAAATATTTATATTAATAAAATTAAATAATTATTAAATAATTAAATGATTATTATATAATTTTATTAATTTAAATTTTTTTTATTTTTTATTTTAAATAATAAAATTAAAATTATATTTATTATATATACAAGGGCATTTTAGTCATTTTTTTTATAAATTTAACAGAAAAGTACAAAAATTGGACAAAAAGACTAAATAGTCTGACGGAATCAAAATTGAGAGACTAATTAGTTAGTTTCTCAAAAAATATGGACAAATTAGTTAATTAAGTTAAATTTTAGGGACTAAATAGTAATTTACCCTATATATTTTACAACCTATACATTTCATTGAGCTTCTTTCTAAATAAGGACAATGTGCAAATATACCCTTAGTATTTGACTAAAGTGCAGATCAATATTTAATGTTTTTAGAGGTTCGAATATGCCCCTAACGTTATAAAAATGAGCCAACGTGTCCCTTCTCTATGTTACTTCCATTATCTCTCTCTCTCTCCACACTTTTCCTTTTTTTTTTCTTTTTTTTCCTTTTTTGTCATTCTTTTATCTTTATTTATTTATTTATTTTTAAACTTGTATTTTATATTTACCTACAAAATATTTGTGTGTGTATATACATATAATTTGACTTTTTTCATTTATTTTATATTTATAAATTTATATAATGATAGTTGTAATTATTAATAAAATTTAATTATATTATTAGAATATAGGATAAAAATTTATAAATAATTAATTATGATATTTAATAAGTACACTTTAAAATTTTTCTAAATAATATAATGGCGTAAAAATAAATTAATCACGTAACTTGTTTTTATTAAAAGTTGTTTAGAATTTTTTTTATCATTTTTCAAATAATTTTTTTAAGAAATAAAATTAGTTATCTCATTAATTTATTTTCACGTTATTATGTTTTTTTAAAAAATTTTAGAATGTAGTTATTCAATATCACAATTAATTATTTTTAAATTTTTATAATATATTCTAATAATATAATTAAATTTTATTAATAATTACAACTATTATTATATAAACTTATGAATAAAAAATAAATAGAAAAAGTCAAATTATTTGTATATACACACGTAAATATTTTGTAGGTAAATATAAAATACAAGTTAAAAAAAATAAAGATAACACAAGGAAAAAAAAAAAAAAAGTGTAGAGAAAGAAATAATGGAAATAATAGAGAAAGGATGTGTTGGTCATTTTTATAACATTAAAATATATTTATATCTCTAAAAATATTAAATATTGATATGTAGTTAATCAATGATACATTTGCACTTTGTGGCTCCTAAATATACATTTTATTGAGCACATTGCCAAGGGAGCCGTTAGACAACAACCATTATAAGCTTCTATGTTCCATCTCCGGCCAAACTTCCATTACCTTGTCTGAAACCCAATAAGCTGCCTTCGCGCCAAAATCTTGCTCCATTATTGACGTCCTTGAAACACCAAAACAATTCTGTTAACGACCGCCTTATCCGCCGCCATCTTGATGCCGGTAACCTCCATAAAACAATCTCAGCCCTCGATCTCATGTCCCAACAAGGGACCCATATAGATCTCATCACCTATTCCGTTCTCCTCAAATCCTGTATCCGATTGAATAATTTGCAATTGGGTAAGTGGAAGAAAGCCAAAGGTATATTTCAAAGTATGGGAGATAAAAGATATTTGGTTTCATGGAGTGCTTTGATCTCTTGTTATGCTAATAATAAAATGAAATTTGAGTTATAAATACATATTTTGATATGCTTGCTTGTGGGTTTTATCGTCACGAGTATTGCTATACTGCAGTTATTCGTACTTGTTCAAACCAAAAGAATTTCACTTGGGGAAATAATTTCTGGGTATGTGGTAAAAAGTGGATATTTTGATTCTCATGTATGTGTTGGGTGTGCTTTGATTGACGTGTTTGTGAAGGGAAGTGGTGATTTTGATCTGCATATATGGTGTTTGATGATATGGCTAAAAGAAATGTTGTTACTTGGACTTTGATGATAAGTAGGCTTCAACAATTGGATTATTTTAGAGATGCTATTGCTTTGTTTGTATGGTTTTGAGTGGGATGTGCCAGATAAATATACATTAAGTGGTTGTTTCAGCTTCTTCGGAATTGGGATGGTTGTCATCTGGGAAGCAATTGCATTCTTGAGCCGTAAAATCAGGCTTGGTTTTGGATGTTTGTGTTGGTTGTAGTTTGGTGGATATATATGCAAAGTGTGCAGTGGATGGATCTGTGGATGATTCTAGGAAGGTGTTTGATAGGATGCCAGATCACACTGTTATGTCTTAGACTGCAATTATAATCGGGTACATTCAGAGTGGAGGGTGTGATAAGGAAGTTGTTGAACTATACTTGAAATGATTGAGGGACAAAACAAACCAAACCATTTTACATTTTCTAGCATTCTTAAGGCATGCACAAATCTTTCTGATCTTTGTACGGTGAACAAGTTTATGCCTATGCTGTGAAATCAGGGCTTGCCTCAGTTAATTCTGTAGGAAATTCTCTTATTAGCATGTATGCTCGGTGCGGTAATGTGGAAAATGCTAGGAAAGCCTTTGATGTTCTGCTTGATAGGAATTTGGTTTCTTACAATAAAATTGTTAATGCATATGCAAAGAGTTTGAATTCTGAAGAAGCATTTGAACTTTTTAATGAAAATGAGGATACAGGAATAGGGGTCAATGCTTTTCCATTTGCTAGTCTTTTAAGTGGAGCATCTAGCATTGGTGCAATTGCTAAGGGTGAGCAAATCCATGGTGGGATACTGAAATCCGGTTTAACGTCAAACCTTCACATTTCTGATGCCCTCATGCTATGTATTCTAGGTGTAGAGATATAGAATCTGCTTTCCAAGTTTTTAATGGGATGGGAGATTGCAATATTATATCTTGGACTTCAATGGTCACAGGATTAGCAAAACATGGATTTGCTGCAAGGGCTTTGGTCCAAATACAGATTTCGTTCTTCACGATGTTGAGGAGCAAAAGGAGCATATATTTGTTTCAACAGTGAGAAACTTACTGTTGCATTTTGTTTTATAAGCACATCTACATCGAAACCAATTAGGGTTTTTTAAAATCTTCGAGTTTGTGGTGATTGTCATACAGCATGCAAATACTTTTCAGTTGTCAAACGAAGAGAAATTGTGGTAATGGATTCTAATAGATTCCATAATTTCAATGGTGGGAAATACTATTGTAACGATTATTGGTAATGTTGAAGATTTATGTATCCTTAAGTAATCTTTCCTTAAGGAATTATTGTTTATTCGACACAACTTTGATCCTTACTGAAATTTTTGTTTCCAGTTTGTTGACTGTTAGGATTTTGTATACTAATCTTCAGTTATGTAGTTACTTACTGGTTACTTTCTGATTACTGTTACTAACAAGTAATAACAGTTCCATCGGCCACTTATATTTCTTCCGATTCAGTGTATTCTTCTGATTCAATGTTTTAATTAACTTGTTCAATGTCTAATGGTGGAAAAAAAATAAAATTTGTATTTTTGATTGGTTGTGTTACTGGGCAAGGTAACCGTGTTTTTTTTTTACTAAATTAATAATACAATCAAATTAAATTTTTTTAAAGAAAAAGTCATAAAAATTTGAATTTATGAAAATCAATTATGGAATAAAAGTAGTTGTTTAAGACAAAATATGATTATAAAATAGTTATTTCATACAGATATAAGTAAATTAATATAAAAAAAAAGTTATGAGAAAAAAAAATGAAGATTACGATAAAATTATATTTTATTACAATTATAATAATCCCAAGTGATAAATCAAAATTTTTACTTTTCACTCATTTAATTTATTTATATAATCCTGTCTCAATTTTTATTTATTAACTAGTGTTTTTAGTTTGGTCTGAAGTTAGCTCTCGTACTATAAGATCTCTTACAAACAATCAACTACAACAAGCCTCCTCTTTTATAGTAAGATACCCCCACTTAACTATCAAAATTATTATAATTAATCAACCTAATTAAGCAGTGATAAGGGACAAAATATACCGAACTGGGTAGTAAAGTAAGTTGGGCCCGGCCCAATATAAAATACTTGCAAGCCCATTGACCAAAGTCAAATAAGAAGTCTTCTAATTCGTATCCAAGCAGGAAGCGGATTGAAACTATAAAGCAAGCTAATCTATATCCGAACCGGTCAAGGAAATCCATACTCAACTCATGTAAGGATCTATCTCCTATAAATACCTCAAATTTAATCCAACAAAAGGTACATTCATTCTTGCTAACACAAACACAAGCAATCCTTTAATATTGTTCCTGGTCTCTTACCTTGAGTCTATTCACTAACTTGACCGTCGGAGTGGCTTTGCTAGGCACCCCGCCTAGCCCACTTGACTTTTGTTTCTTCTTACAGGTCGCATCAGTTCAATTCAAACTCAAATTAAAGGTGAACTATTCTGAACGATCTCACTTCGGTTAGAATCAGCTTCATCAATTTTATTTTTTTGAAAATAATAATTTTTAAAAAAAAAAATTTCGCCATGTCAGATGCCGACTTGCAACATATATTAATGAAATAATCTATGTCGAGCCTTTAACCGGAATGTTAATAGGTATAAATATTGCAAAAATTTTAAAGTTTTTGTATGATATTGTAAATATTTAAAGTTTATGTTATGATTGTAAAAACGTGTAATATTTGTGAATTTTTTTATCAATAACTCTAATAATAATAGATGTCTAACGTAAAGAATATAAAAAATTAATAAGGACGTTTTTGTCTATCAACATAGGATATGTGAAAAATCTAATAAACTTTTAAAATTTGATAGATTATGTAAAAATTTAATGGAGGTGTTTATTTTATATGAAATTATAAAATAAATCTAAATTCTATTATAATAAGATTTTTTATGCAATAAGAATAATAATAATAATAGATGTCTAACTTATAAAATATGAAAAATTAATAAGATGTTTTTATCTATCAACATAGAATATGTGAAAAATTCAACAAACTTTTAAAATTTAATAGATAATGTAAAAATTTAATAGAGAAGTTATTTTTATATGAAATTATAAAATAAATTTAAATCTTATTATAATAATATTTTCTTATATAATAATAATAATAATAATAATAATAATAATAATAATAAGGTTTTCTTATGCAATAATAATAATAGATGTCTTTTAAAAACAAATGATAATAGATGTCTAAGTTAAAAAATATGAAAAATTAATAAAAACGTTTTTATCTATCAATATTTTCTCTCTCTTTATACATTTATATAGATTATAGATAGATAGATGTAATTTATATACATTATAGCATTTCTAAGGGACCCTACTTAAGTTAATTTTTTTATAATAAAGAGTCATTCAACAAAAAACGATTCTAACATCCTCTTTATCTTCAAAATATAAATTAGAGAGCCAAACATTACTTTTATTCTAATTGTAATTAATATTTATCTCTTTTTATTAGTTTATTTCTTTAAAAATATTTTCTATCTCATTCCTATAAATCATTTGATTTCAAGACATTAATATTTATGGAATAAAGTAAAGAGCAAAATATAGAGAGTCCATTAGACTTTAATAAAATTTTTTATTCTTTATATTCAAATATTAATTTAGATACTCTTTATTAAATAAAATATATTTTTTAAAATAAAGAATACCTTTGTAAATCCTTTAATAATAGATAGATAGATATATAATTTCAGTGGGATGTATAAATGCACACAGTATGTGATTCAATGTTTTGACTTTAGACCATTGGATTGTAAAAGCAGATCATATAATATCTCAAACTTTCTTAGCAAAATCCCAAAATTAATTTTTAAGATATACACATTTATTAGTAGCAGAGCTGGCCGATAAAAAAATAATAATAATAACACACTGTCAGTTTGAAAGCTAGAAAAACAATTTCAAATGCAATTCTTACATAAATAAGATATAAAAAATTATTTAAAAAAAAAAAAACAAAAGTGTTATAAATAAATTATCATATGTAGATATTACTTAAATATCATTGGGTATACATTTTAGAGAGATTATAATATATGGTTATTTCAGTAATGTTGTATACACTAAACTATAATTTTTTCTCTATATAAAGGAAGCTAGAGTTAATCTAATAATAAGAGTTTCGAACCTCTTTTCTCTTTACATATTTTCTTCTCTCTCTTTATATTATTGTTTTATATTTATTTTTATTGTCTTTGATCTGCTGTACTAATAAGCTGATTTACAACACATTATCAGCACGAGATACTAAATATAGTTCTTGAAGAACTTATATTTTAAATTCCTGTAAAATTAAATAAATTAATACAATTTCTGAAAAATTAATATTATCTATAGTTCTTGAAAAACTAATTAAATAAATCAATAAAATATAAATTCCTGAAAAATTGGCACCTTAAGTTCCTGAAGAACTAAGTATCATAAATTATTGAAAAATTAGTATCCTAATTTGTTAACGAACTGATATCCTACGTTCCTAAATAACTAAATAAATTGTATATAAGTTTTTGGAAGACTGATTTAATTATGATACTATTCTCTTTAAAATATAATTCTGTCGTGTTTAGAATCACTTCACAGCTGAAATTGTGTGGCGATTCTGCTTCATTCCCTGAAATGAATGTAATAACATATAATAATATTAGGCATGTACAAGATTTTAAATCAGTTTCAAAATATAATTCAACCATATTTAGAATTATTTCATAGCTGAAATTGTGTGGTGATAAAGTTATCAAACATAATATGCAATAGAAGATATATACTATTTTTATACTTCTAACATGCTCCTGTAGCAGCAGTATAGAAAGCGAAAATTTAGAAAATATTTTAAATTTATTACTTGTCTTCTAATGGTTGAAAAGAACGATTAATTGCTAATGAGAAATCATCAAAATAGACCCACTAGTACAACAGTGATCTCTGAAGTGAATGTTGTAGATAACCACATGAATAATGGATGTGGGTGAAACATCTTGTTGAGTTTTACCAAAAGTCAAAACATAAGAGTGAGGTACTTTTGGTAGATAATGAGAACTTTGGAAGAGAAACAATCCACATAGAGGACACAACTCAGCTCAATCTGTAGACTCTCTGAATGAGTAATTTGTTTAAGTATTGAACTTGTAGTTCAATAATAAAATCTTGAAAGTTTAATATGACATGTCATTATGCATATTATATATACTCTCTCTTTATAACTTGTATATGAATGTGAGCCTAATATTTCTCATATGTGAGTTTTTGGTTGTGCCGTGTATGTACTAATTGCACCACCTCAAAATGGGTCCACAAATGAGACTCAGAATTTATTTTGATGAGGCACATTTTTCGACATTAGGGGGAGAGAAAAACACCTATTAGTGCTAAATAATGTCGAGAAATTTCCTAAAATGAAAATCATTTATACAGTTTTTATCCATGTACAAGTTAGAGTGAACTAAAAGTTCAGAAAATAATACAGTTGTAACAAATTGCAACTCAACTTCCAAATGCATTTACAAATGCTAAAAATGTGACAAATTCTCATATTTCAGCTGCTAATACGCTAGTAAGGGTTGTGGTTTCTATTGAAAATAGAAAATCAATTGAGCTTGACACACGCCAGAAGCGTGAATAGTAAATTAAAACTAAAAAATAAAAAATCATGCAAAAGAAAAGCAGCGTCACTAAGAAAATCTCCTGAAGAGATTTTCTAGCTGCTAGTACTATAGTAAGGGTTATGGTTAGGCATGGCCACCGGTCCGGTTCGAATCAAAATCGAATCGAAATCGACCTTGTTAAAAATCGATCCGAACCGAACCGTTACTAACCGGTTACGAACCGAGACCAGCCTTACTAGGGAAGGGTTCGGTCCCGGTCTACATAATTATTAAACCAAAATCAAAATCGGCCCGGAACCGTCTAAGAATCAAACCAAAATCGAACCTGAACTGGTTCTATTTTGTTATGATATTTCAATATTTCATTGTTTATTTGATGTAAAAAATTGTATAATTTATTCTTATTAATACAATACACTTAATTTAATTTGTATTATAATTTTTCACATATAATTTAATTAAATTAAAAAAAATATTTAGTACCCAAAAAAAATTATTTTGGCCCGAAACCGGACCGAAATCAAATCAAAACCGAATCAAAAATCGTTCGGTTCAAGAACCGGGACTGAACCGTAAATCATGGTTCAGGTCCCGGTTACATCCCCTTCTTGAACCTGAATCGCCGGTTCATGAACCGTGGCCATGCCTAGTTGTGGTTCCTATTGAAAAAATAAATTGAGCTTGACACACGCCAGAAGCATGAACAGTATATTGGAACTAAAGATAAAAATTCATGGAAAAAGAAAAAGCAGCATCACTAAGAAAATCTCCTGAAGAGAAGCTTTTTGAAGAGGAAGATCTCAGTCAAAGAGCTATAGTCAATGATAAGACATAGACTGAGACAACGGAACAATTAGATTCTCCAGATATGGCTCATGGAGTTGATGATCATATGAATGAAAATTATGAGATCTCAATTAATTTTGTGATACAAGAGAAAGATTTGATAGAAATTCATTTATCGTCGACGATGAATTTGCCTCAATAGTAGCTCTTATTACCTCAAGAGAAAATCTGGATCCAGAACCTATGAATATGAATGTCAGCATAAACATGACTGACCATCATAGAAAGAGGCAATTGAGGTCGAGTTAGACTCGCTATTTAAACGTATGATATTCGGGCTTGCTATGCTGACTTCCTAAAATTTTGTCCGAAAGCGTAATAAGAATAATGAAGTGATAAGATATAAAGTGAGACTAGTTGCCAAGATTTTTCGCATAGACCTAGTATTGACTATGAGAAAATTTATTATCCTATTATGAATATGATCACGTTCCGATACTTGAATAATATGGCAGTTAAAGAAAGACTTGATATGCATCTTGTGAAAATGATATTTATATGAGAGTCCCAGAAGGACTAAAGATAATAAAAATAAATGCACATCAAACATGTGACATAAATTACATCAAATTGCAGAAATTTTTATATGGATTAAAGCAATATGGACATATGTGATATAATCGTTTGATTGAATCCTTATTGAAATAATGACATGTGAATAATACACTACAATTATATGTATTCATAAAAACCACATAGTGATTCTATTATTATTACAATATATGTTGATAATATAAATGAGACTCCTAACAAATTCTTAAAAAAATGAGTTTGAAATGAATTTAAAATAAACAAAATTTTGTATCGGCTTACAGATCGATTATTTATCTACAAATGAGTCCTAGTATACCAGTCTACTTATGTGGAAAAGTTACTTAAGTTATTTTGCATAAATAAATCATTTCCCTTAAGCACAATAATGATATCCGCTCACTAAAAGTGAAGAAAAATCATTTTTAGACCTAAATAAGATAACAAAGAGCTATTAATTGATCTTAAAGTACTATATTTAAGTGCTATAAGAGCACTCATGTATATTGCAAAGTGTACAGCTGTATGAAAATTTTTACCAAACACCACTAAATCAAATATGGAAGTGTAAAGAAAAAAAATATAATAATAAACAAATAAATTAATTCGAAAATACTAGTGATGCAAGAGACAAAACACACAACCGCTTTCATCTCATATTGGGCTTCATTAAAGTACTTTGATTTGAGATTCTTAAATTTAAAAACATTGAATGATTTTTTTTTTTTTTTTTCAATAGATAGGGGTATTTTCGAATCAGTTTACTCATTAATCGAGACTAAATTTTCTTTTCGGATGAGTTCAAGGGCGCATTCTTCACATTCTGCCTATGCATTCATGAATTACTTCTTGGGTCTTGACCTCAAAAATCAAACTCTGATTAATAAAGAGAGAAGCAAACTCTCTTACCAATAAGGTAGGATTGTAATTGAGCCGAGCCGAGTTTTAATTTGTTCAGGCTAGGTTCGATTTTTTTTTTAGTTTGAATTTGAAAATCATATTTAAACTCGACTCGTTAATAAATTATAATTGAGTTATGCTCGAGCTCGAACTTGACTCGTTTTGAAACTCATTTATAACTTATCAAAATACTATACTTTCTAAATATTTATTTTTAATAAAATAACTATAACAAAAGTAATTAAAAATAACGTAAAATCAAAACCATCAAATTAGTAAAAAAAAAAAATCAAATTATAAAATTGAGCATTATTTGTATTACATAAATATTAATTAATAAAAATATATTTTTAAATATTAAAATATTATATTATATAATAAGAAAATATTAAATTATACTAATCATGAGTATATATATTTTAGTCAAATTGAATTACCAAAAAATTTGTAAGAGTATTGAAATAAATTTTTTTGGAGTGTCAAAATTATTAAATTAATAATAATAATAATAATAATAATAATAATAATCAAGTTGTTCATAAACCTATTAATCAAGTTGTTCATGAGTCTAATTGAACCAAATTTAACTTTGTTTAAGTTCAACTCGTTTATTTATCGAATTTTAAAGTAAGATTCAAGTTTAATTCGTTTATAAGACGAACGCGAACACGAACAAGCTTTTATTGAGTCAAATACTGAGTTGTTCGCGAGTAGTTTGACTCATTTACACTCCTACAATCAGGCTAATCTTTGGAGTTGAATGAATATTTTTCTTTATTTTATTTGAAAAAATAAAGAAAAGAAGAAAGAAGATAAGGGAGGAAAATAAAAATATTTTGAAAGAAATTTATCTTCCTTCTTTATATTTGGATGTGAAAGGAAAATAAAATTATTTTTACCTTATTAGTACATTTGTCATGCATAAAACTAAAAGTTTTCTTATTTTCTCTTCAATTTGAAAAAAATTATTTGAAAGATCTTATTTTCCTTTTCAATTTTCCACCTTGCTTCAAAACAAGGAAACATACCATTCACTCTTTATTTTCATCTAGGTGTTCCTTTTCCACTTTTGTTTACATTTATCCCCACAAAGAGTTAAGGAAACTAAAGTTTTTTTTTTAGTATTGAAAGAAGTAAATTCTAATCGAATATATTATCGGATCATATATGCACTTATCATTTTTTTTTTTTAAAATATATATACATACAAACATACACACATGATAAAAAAGGGACACATACACACTTCAAAATCATGAGTGTTGAGCTATGCACTTATTATTATATTATACTTATTGCATGAGTGTGCTAAAAAAAATTAAAATTGACGTGATATCATTTATTTATGTGGCTTAAAGTTGTTAAATTTATGTGTTGAGCTAAATTTGAAATCAACAATTTACTAAATTTAAAAATAATGATTAATTATCAAGTTTGCCTTTTCATGTATAATTCATAAAATTTATTGTGAAAAATATATCTAAGTTTATATATATATATATATATATATATATATATATATATATATATATAATAATAATAATAATAATAATAATAATAATAATAATAATAATTTATACAAAGAATTAATAATTTATAGAAATTAATATATATTTAAGAATTTTTTATATAAACAAATATTATGTGATAAAATTGTAAATTTTAAAAAATGCAATTTTTTTTATTGTTAAAAAAAAATATAATACCTTGTGTTCTAATAATATTATTATATGTATATATTTGTATTTGTTTTTAATTATATTTAAGAAAAATAAAATACAAGTAGGATAAAGTAGTAGCTACATTATTATTACAAGTTAGGATAAAGCACAAAACGAGTATTAAATATAAATAAAGAGAGAGAAAAAAATTATTCGGCCGTTGAATTTCAAAAAAACAGGCATTAGCAAAGGACGGCTGAGATTGGAACATGTAAAGATCTAAATCGTCAACAGCAACCAAAGATGCTCGACCTTTAATTTCCATAGGGTTTGAAACTCTAGAGTCCGCCCCTTTTTGTTTGAATAGCTTTCAGGACCGTTTCAATTTATCTCTCTCTCTCTCTCTGTTTCTCAGTGTATTTGCAGATCTCTCTCTCTCTCTCTGTAACTTCAGTAGGATCTGCAAATGCGCACCGTATCGATTAGATCACCGACTCGCTCTCGCTTTGCTTTCTCTGCATTTCTCTTTTTGAAGCTCTCTTTGGTAAGTTTTTTAAACTTTTTGTTTTTGTTTTTTTCTGATTTTGAGTGAAATTTGAAATTTATTTCATTGATTTTGAACTTCTTTTTATAAAATTTGTGCTATTTTAATACCGTTATGAGTGGTTTTCGATTTGACGGAATTTGAATTATTCAAATTAATCGGTGAGTGTTTGATTGTTTATTTTAACCAAAATTTGAAATTTGTGAGTTTTGATCAAGTATTAGGGTTTGAATTTATGAAATTCACTTTATAATTTATATAGTATGGATTCAAACTATTTTATTGTCATCTTACTTGAATTTTGAATTTGAAATACTGATCTCAAACTTTACCGTTAATGAAAACCCTAGTATAATTCATGTCTATTGTATTAAGCTGATGGTTGATTGATTGAATTTTAAGCTATTGAGATTCGATTTGATACAAATATTGCTTTACCTTTTGTTTTATGAGCTTATGTTAATTTGAGTTGTATTTTATTATATATATATTAGGTTGTGATTTTGTTTGGAAAAAGGGGAACTCAAAACGCTTACTAGGGAGATATATATAATGATTTGGAGAACATACTCTGGAGAGAATTGCTGTAGAGTCGGAATTGGGGTATGCTGGTTTATTTGCGTATCAAAGAACAATGGAAAGTGACAAGTCAATATCTGCTCCCTCAGATGGGCACAGTGAGGGTGTTCAGAGAATCCGGCCTCCTCATGGGTAATTTTTCAAAAAAGCATTCAGAAAATCTCTCTCTTTTTACGCTGTTTCATTTGTTTACGGATACTTGCCTTTTGGAACATGTTAAATTATTGAAGTATCGGAATATTGCCAAGCTCTGCTATGTGCTTGATCAGTTTTTAACTCTTGCTGGTTTGCTTAATTATTGCTGTCTCCTTAGATTTCCATATTTACTTTTTTCTGCTATGATTATAACTACAAGATGTTTCACCATTGTGTTCTCCTTCTTGAGATAGGGAATTTTGATTTTTTGTTCCTTTAACTTGGCATCAAAAGATTTTAAAATGGTCTTTAGTTATAATGCTTATTCTTACTGTTGCTATGACTGGTATTTCCTTATAATGAGAGGATAACAACATGTATTAATATTATAATAATTTTTGGCAGACGGACAAGTGGCCCAGCAAGGCGTTCCACAAAGGGGCAGTGGACGGCTGAAGAGGTAATTGTTTATTCTCAGTTTTTCTGGGAAGTCCTTCTGTGTATAGTTCATTAGAATCACTCTTTTGTCCTTCTATTTTGATATTGTTTAATACTTAAGTTCAAAATATTAGTTTTATGCAATAAAGATAATAACAAATTTGATTTGACACATTTCCATTATTCCCTTTGCCTAATTGACATGTCAATCTCAAAACGATACTTGGGATTATTTATTTTAGACATGAAAGATGTACAACTTTCACTAAGATGTTTTTTAACTTTATCTACTGAAACTAATGGTATACTGATGAATATTCATTATCTAGTCAAGTATATGCATGTTTTCTTCTTATTATTATTTGTTTTTATCAGTGATTGGATTTAATTTGTTTTTAGGATGAGATTTTGCGCAAGGCTGTTCAGCGTTTCAAAGGAAAGAACTGGAAAAAAATTGGTATGATTGTGAACTTATACGTTTATCTCCACCAGTATCTTATGAAAAAAAAAATGAGGATTATTTTCCTTATCTTTCACCTCTTTTGAACTCTTGGATTCCTTTCCATAAGTGAGCCACTATTGGGCAATGAACCTTTACATTGCATGTTTCTGCCTTCATAGATAATCCTTGGTTTTTCAAGGACATTAAAGGATTGTACTAAATTTTAATAGGTTACAGCTGATGTGACCTTCTAAGATTAAGAAGTTGATGATAGATAAGAAAAGTGAAAGTTTTAGTTTAAGCATGGGACCAGTAGAGCACAATCTGGTTGGATAGAAGTGCTTTCGACAGCTAGTGCAGTTCCATGAGAAGTTCTATCTGGAAGCTATTTTGGATAATTCTAACTTAAGCTTCACATCTAATCTAACTTTTGTTTTATGTTATCTCTGTCGCTGTCTCTCTCTCTAATTTTAAAAATATTGTCTCCTCACAGTCAAGTTGATCTGTTGGTTCACCCAACACTTGGAATTCACAGAGAAAATTCTTGTATGATGAGGTTAACTGTGCTCATCTGACTTCTGCTCAGCAGTACTGTAATTGGACTCGTAATGTTATATGTCAATTAAGGCATTACCTCAGGCCGTCGTTATCAGTAGCCTATCTCATTTGAGCTGATGGCCCTTCTTTTTCCTTGTCCTAGTGTTGCTTAAAATTTGAACTTCTATTTATTTATTTATTTTGTTACTCTTATGGCCCTTTGTTGCCCTTTGTTGCATGTGACCAAACTATCCTGTCAATCTATTTTCATTTTTAAGTTGGTAGTACATTTGGTTCCCACTATATTTTACGATAGACCACATACAATGATCTAACTGTAATATTGGGCTGTCTGTAGCTGAGTGTTTCAAGGACCGGACAGATGTACAATGCTTGCATAGGTGGCAGAAGGTTTTAAATCCAGAGCTTGTTAAAGGTCCATGGTCGAAGGAGGTATCAGTAGTTGATTCTTGTCCATGTTAATCCCACCCTGCTTCAGCTTTTGCTAACTCTTATATTAAATTGGACTAAATGGATTTTCATAATAACAAATATGTGATTACCTGTTTTTCTTCAAAATGTGAGCAGGAGGATGAAATAATAACTGAACTGGTGAACAAATACGGGCCAAAAAAGTGGTCCACAATTGCACAGCATTTACCTGGACGAATTGGAAAGCAGTGCAGGGAAAGGTAAGATAGCTATGGTTGATTTAGTGCATATATCATGTTCCCTAGATTTGATCCTGTTAGTTTGAAAAGATTTTCAGAAGACTTTTATCCTTCTTGTAAGATGTTGCAATTATTTATTGTTTCATGTGTTGTCCCATTTATTGTTTTAATTTTTCTTGTCTCTAACTTTTAGCAATTGTATTGCTGCTTTTGCATATGATACTTTAGGTGGCATAACCATCTTAATCCTTCAATTAACAAAGAAGCATGGACTCAGCAAGAGGAGTTGGCCTTGATTCGTGCTCATCAGATTTATGGAAACAGATGGGCAGAATTGACAAAGTTCTTGCCTGGAAGGTTTGTCCATTTATTATTTGAAGAAGCAACAATTTTTATTTTATTTAATTTTAGTTAAAGGTGTTCCATACTTTTTGGTTCTTGGTTAAACTTCATATGTTTTCAATTTATCTTCTTGAATTTTATTTTCTTTGATGTATGTTATTCCCATATGCTTTGTTGAGAGTTTCAATCAACATGACTGGTGATCAAACTATGCTTGTTGTGGCCAACAGGACAGACAATGCTATAAAAAATCACTGGAACAGTTCTGTGAAAAAGAAATTGGACTCCTACTTGGCATCAGGTCTATTAGAACAGTTTCAAGGCCTTCCTCTTGTTCCACATCAAAATCAAACCTTGCCTTCATCTGCTTCAAGGGTGCAAAGCAGTGGAGATGATACTGGTCCAAAGTGTGGAACAGAAACAGAGGAAATATCAGAATGCAGTCAAGAGTCAATTATTGCTGGCTGCTCTCAGTCTGCAAGTGGCTTAGGAAATGCAGTTTTAAATACAGGGGAAGAATTCCAGCTTACTGAAGATTCTTGTTTTGGAAAGGAGCGAAGCTCTAGTCCAGCATCTTGTTCAGAGCAATACTTCACATCAATGGGAGATGTCACTTTTTCCATCCCAGAAGTTCCTTGTGATTACCAACTTAATTTACAAGATTTGCCTAACATTCCTTCGCTAGAACTAGGGCAGGAATCATCAGGTTTGCCAACTAATTGTATAGCTGCTAATGAAAGCCATGAACTGGTGAATATTACATTTCAAACTTCCATGGGCTTGAGTGTTCCTACTGCTATGGGAAATATCACTACAACTTCTACTAAAGCAGACCACGTGTTGATATCCGATGATGAATGTTGCCGGTTCTTATTTTCAGAGGCAATTAATTGTGGAATTTTCTCCTCTGGAAATTTTACAAAGGGCTTGAACTCAGGTGCATGTATAGATTCCTTAAATTGTCAATCATCAAACATCCAGATACCTGAAAATGATGAAACTTCACAATCATTTAGTGCGAAATCTGGTGTGTTGCCCACTTCATGCAGTCAATCGTTTCCCTCTGGTCCTTCACTACTTTCAGCAGATGATAGTACACTAATATGTGGAAGGGAACCAAATCAGTTAATTTCTCACACTTTTGCGGCCCATGAACAAGAGTTTATTACAAGTACACATGATGGTTTTATATACACCAATGGCACTGGTAGCTCCACCTGTGATGATGGTACAGATACCACAGACCTGCAAGAGCATTATCTGAAGGAATCTTCAAAATTAGTGCCTGTGAATACTTTTACTTCAGGTTCCAATACCATACAGTCATGTCCTGTGGATGAAATACCAAATGTGAAAATAGAACAGCAAGATGGAGGAGCTCTATGCTATGAACCTCCTCGTTTTCCTAGTCTGGACATTCCTTTTCTGAGCTGTGATCTTATACAATCTGGTAGTGATATGCAGCAAGAGTATAGTCCTCTTGGTATTCGCCAACTGATGATGTCTTCCATGAATTGTATAACTCCATTTAGGTTATGGGAGTCACCATCTCGGGATGATAGTCCTGATGCTGTGCTGAAGAGTGCTGCTAAGACTTTCACTGGTACACCATCCATTTTGAAGAAACGAAATCGTGATTTGTTGTCACCTTTGTCCGATAGAAGAGTTGACAAAAAGCTTGAGATTGACATGGCATCTAGTTTGACCAAGGAATTCTCAAGGTTAGATGTTGTGTTTAATGACAGTGAGATGCACAGAGTATCTCTGCTGTCTCCATCATCCAATCAGAAAAGGAACCATGGATGCTTCAATGAAGATAAAGAAAATTTGGATCCTGCTCTCGATAGTAGACAAGAAAAGGAGACAGATTGCTCTGCATTCGAAGAGGATAAAACTTCCGAGAAAAATTGTGGTACCAGCAGTAATTCCCAGGACAACTTGAAGCAAGGCACTGTTGATGGTGATGCTAAGGCAAAGGTTCATACTGATGCCAGTGCACAAACCGTGAGTCTTTCCCCCTTGTCTGTTTCCTTTACCTTTTTTGTATGTGGATTATTTTCTTTTTGCCGGGGAGTGGGGATATTCAGACTCTATTTGTTAGATCTACAAGGGTTTTGTTGTTTTAACTTTTTGATTAACCAGGACTTTGGTTAATTGTTTCTTGTTTCTCCTAGTACCAAAAAGTATTTCCCTTGCTTCTGTCCTGATATTGGTATTTGTTATGCATTTTTTCCCTCATCCTTCTTTTGGCAGGTAGAACAGCCTTCTGGAATGCTTGTTGAGGACAGCATAAATGATCTACTACTATTTTCTCCTGATCAAGTTGGTTTTAAAGCAGACAAAGCATTTGCTCCAAGTTCTCGAACTCCAAAGAATTTGTACCGTAGAATATTGGGAACTTTATCTGAACAATGTATTGCTTCAGAATCTTCATCTGGAACTTCGTGCATACTTGTTTGCTCCCCTACCATTTCCAAGAAGAATCATGAAGGTCATTTACTTGCAGCTACTTCAGTACAATCGCTTCCTTCATCAGAACCTGTAGAGACTATGATTGATAATACTGGGAAAGATGCTGGTACTGAAAATCCTAGCATGTGAGTTTAAACATTTTCTCTACACTCACTACACCAGTATAGTCTTGTTTTTATATCCATGTGATTTTTTTCTTATGAGTGTCTTGTTTAATGATTTTCATTTCCAGATTTGGTGAAACTCCTTTCAAAAGGAGTATTGAATCTCCTTCAGCATGGAAGTCTCCTTGGTTCATTAATTCTTTTCTTCCCGGCCCAAGGGTTGACACAGACATATCTATTGAGGTATCAACAGCTCTGCTATACCAACTTTTCTGTTGTTTACTAGTCATTTTGAGATTTCTAAAAGACTAGGAACTTCTTTCCAGGATATTGGGTATTTTATGAGCCCTGGGGAGAGAAGCTATGATGCCATTGCATTGATGAAGCAGTTGAGTGAGCACACTGCCTCTGCGTATGCTGATGCTTTGGAGGTTTTGGGAAATGAAACTCCTGAAACAATATTAGAAAAAAGGCGATCTAATATCGACCAAGAAAATGATGGTGCACAAGATAATCATCCTGAGAATAATTCCCATTTGGCTTCAAATGTTTTGGTATGTCTTTGCTGTGCACAACTTCTGACACAAAATTTCTTATATAATTTGTTTCTGATATCACAAATAATGATTATATTCTTGTAATTTTTCACCTTTTCGGCAACTAAAAATATTATTTGGAACTTCTGCAGACAGAATGCCGTACCCTAGACTTCAGTGAGTGTGGAACACCTGGGAAGGGAACAGAAAGAGGGAAATCTTCAACTGCCGTAACCTTCTCGAGTCCCTCTTCCTATCTGTTGAAGGGTTGCAGATAGCAATTTCTCGCGACTTGATGCATTCTGCTGTCATAATTTGTATTTTGTATTATATATATATATATGTATGTATACATACATTCTGCCTTTTTCATTTTTGCTCTTTCTTCCCATTGTTCATTGTCTGTCTGGAATTCCATTTAATTAATTGATAGAAGACTATCCTGAATGTAAGCAATTTTATATTTTATTTCAATGTCTCTAATCCGATTGTTGGTTACTGTACTATTCTACAATGAATATCAAGTACTTGCATCTCTTTCGAATTGTACAGATCATTGAACTGTGCAGTATGAGTAGCCCTGTAAATCTATTTGTAGTCGATACTAGAGGCATGATGCTGAAAATTGGTTTACATATTCAGTTATGGTGCATGTTAAATCCAGCTTGGTTAGTAATTATAAAAAATTGAACAGAGTAAAGTCCATTAAAAACAAGAAATTCCATTTCAGAATCGGAAATGATCTGATTACAATTTTTTTTTTTTTTTTTTTTTTGTTCTAAATGTTACCATATAGAAAATAAAAAATTAAATTTAAAAAAGAAAGAAAGAAAGAAAGGCGCCTAGGTACTTGCCTTTGCTCGAAGCATCTCTGTGGTGTTTTCAGCTTTGTTGAATCCATTCCAAGTCAATTCTTATGTTGGGAATATGACGTATCTTTTCCCAATTTTCACCTCCATGTCGACAATGTTCCTGGAGATTCGGACAATTTCTTAACCAAAAGAGTTGAAGGTTAATTGGCATCTTGCTTTCAGGCAGAGAAACAAGTTGGTAACAATTCCATGCTTCTACAAATTGAAGTGTCATGAGGTTCTCCATTTCTTCTGGTAGAGCTGTCAAGTTTGGACATGACACTAACCGAAGAGACTTGAGATTGGAGGGCAGTACCTCATCTTTCAATGATGTCAGTTGAGGACAACTGCAAATATCCAGGTGTTCCAGTGAGTTAAGCTTCCATAAACATCGGTCCCGAGTCAGCAATGTGAGCTTATCACAGTCTACAACTTTTAATTCTTTAAGTGAAGCTAGGTGTTGAATTAGATTATCAGGAAGATATTCCAGCTCGGAAAAGCAAGAAATATTCAAAGATGATAGAGATGTAAAGCAAGCCAATGAATTCAGTATCATTTCATTGCATTGGCCTAGCACAATGTTCTGGATAGAATAGATTGTTGGAAGAGAAACAATTCCCTTACAATTGGCAATTTCCAAAACTGGAAGCCTGGATTTGAGTTTTGGCAGCTCATTCATTTTTGGACAATCCCAGACAGTAAATTCGCGAAGGCAAGGGATTTCACCTGCCTCAACTCCTGACCAATACTCCAAATTAGGCATATCCTTCATTTCAAGCTTTTCTAGAGATGAGAATCCCACAACACTACTGTTCCCATAGAAATCATGGCCTATATGTGCCAAACCATGAAATCCATGGATTTTTAGATCTCTGAGCGATGGAAATCGCCACAAGGCTGGAAGAGTTTCACACTTTTGACAATTTAACAAGGAAATGGAGACTAAATGAGAGAGTGAAACAGAATTCAACCAAATGGGTAACCTCAGACCAACATAGTTAGAAATCCTCAAGCTTCTGAGATTTTTGTGAGGTTGAAGGTATTCAATTACCTGCTCTGCCACCATCCCATTCAGCATACTATAGAGACTTCCTTCGCTCCATTGAAGTGTTAATTCTTGAAGCCGATGCTTGCTCTTCAGATCAGCCTCCTTGGCCTCTATAGTATGTATCACATTCTCAAGCTTTGAAATACAAAGTGATCCTCTAAGTTTCACCAAACTTTTTAACTGTTCTACCCCACATGCAGTCCTTTTAGTTAACACGAAATTGGAAAATGTTTGGAGATGCGTTAACTTGCCCATCCTTGGTGGGGAGGAAATCATTCGAGAGAGAGAGTCTAAGCAAGAATGTTTTTCAGCAAAAGGAAGGATGTTCTGGAAACTTGTACCAATAGAAATATCAATATCACGCAGATTAATGGGATTCTTGATGCATTTTGGCAAGTCCAGAAACCTTCGATCAGCAAAAGGAAGTATCCGTAGTAAAGCTGTGCTATGGGAAATATTGAAATGGCGCAGATTAATCAGGCTGCTAATGTTATCTGGCAAAGTGTGGAGCTCAAGGCATTTTATTAAGTTTAGTGTCTGTAGATTGCACAGGCCACCAATGGTTTCAGGCAGTCCCTTGATACAGGTCCATGAGAGGTCAAGAAACCTTAAATGCTTTGAGTTCCCAACTGAACTTGGCAACTCGGTGATGCAAGTATGACTTAAATCCAATGCACGTAAAGATTTCAACTCAAGAAATATTTCTCGAGGGATTTTTTTTATGTTGTATCTATATCCACCAAAGAACAACAAACTACGTGCTGTTCTGTATTCACTTACAATTTCAAAATCAATTGGCTCAGGGGTTTCACATAAAATAGAAACATGACGAGCTTTTCTGGGCATGAAGCAGACCTTTTTAGCCTTTATCATAACAGAGTCGTCTTGAGTTACCAACTTTGACAAATCATGGATAAGACCATGCATTTTGTACCTTGGAAGATCATCTAAAGGATCGACATGGGAGTATTGGAAGAAAGACCTCAACAAAAGATCATCAAAAGTATCGCTACCTACATCTTCTTCTTGCTTAATTCCCTTAGGCTGAACAAACCCTTGTGCCATCCACAGTAGAATTAAGCTTTCTTTCTTGTATACATGATCTCTTGGGAAGATTGAGCAATATCCAAAACACTGTTTCAGATGGCTTGGCAAATGATGATAACTCAGTTTCAATGTCTGCAAAATATCAATCTTTTCTTCTGGTAACTCCCATATTTCACTTGTTGAGGCGATATCCCATTCATTTTCATCTGTAACAGCACTCAGCAGATCACCAAGAGCCTTTAGAGCTAAAGGTAATCCCTGATATTTGTTCACAATACTCTTGCCAATTCTCACCAAATTTTCAGGCGCATCAGAACTAGAGTGTCGAAATGCACGGGTCATAAACAATGACCAACCATCCCTATCTGATAAACCCTTTAAATGATAGGCAGGAATTGTGCCCACGAGTGAAGAAACCACTTCACTCCTGGTTGTGACTATTATCTTACTTCCATTAGCCCCAACATTGAAAGGAACACAAAGTGCATCCCATTCATTGTAGCTCTCATTCCACACATCATCCAATACAAGCAAGTACTTCTTCTCCTTGATTATCTGTTGAAGATGTCGCTGCATCGGATCCATGTCCAAAAGATCACATTTAGCCCCAGTTGCCGATTCTATGATTGCTTTTGTGATCATTCTTGGATCAAATTCCTCAAGTACACAAACCCACATTCTTAGCTCAAAATGCTTTGCAATCTCATTATCATTGTAAATGAGTTGAACAAGAGTTGATTTTCCCACTCCCCCCATTCCAACAACAGGAATAATAGGTACCTTTTTCTCATTACTACCCTCACATACCAATAAAGAAATTAGACTCTCTCTATCATTGGTTCTTCCAAATACACTCTGTTCATCAACTAAAGAACTAGTTTGTAACCTCCTGCCTCTAGCCTTATGACCCCTAACTAATAAAGCTCCTTCTTTCAAATGAAGATCCTCCTTCTCCCTTCCTATATCCTCCAATTTCTCTATAATTTCATCAATTCTTGATGCAATCTCAAATTGAAAACGAAGATGGTTAGGACTGAAAGAAGAGAAGAACCCTTTTACCTGAGAACATGAACGCTCTAGCAGAACTTGAGTTGACATTTCATCGAGTATGTCGTCGGCATCATAGGCGATTTCTTTGAGCTCTTTGAGCCATATTCCTACTGCCTCTTCATGGGTTTGCCTTTGCTCTGCATCATTGATGACAGCTCGAATTCTTACGAGCATTCGGGAGAGCTTCTTGAGCTGTTTTTGGAGGCCATGAATGAACCCAAATTCTTCAATAATTGGAGAGGCTAATTGCTGAAACACAACCTGCATAAAGGCAGAAAGAATTGAATCCGCCATTGTTTCTTGCAAATACAAGACAAGTTCAGTCAACTCAAGTTAATACCAAATAAATTAAAGAACTTTGAAGTGAACTAGTAAATTGAAAGGCTTTGCTCGTTGTGCTCTTTCTTGTTTGTTTGTTTGTTTTTTTAAAGAAATGTAAAATTTTTACTATATTTGTCGCTGACTCTATAAGAAGCCATTTTATATAAATAAATACTCTCTTCGTTATAGATGGCAAAAACCCATCCGCCCACTTATCCCGTTCTAAATTTGATGGGGGAATTTTTACTCCGTTTAGTCTTCCGATATTAATTTTTTTCAAAATTATATTATTAAGTATTTAATTATATTATTAGTTTTTAAATATTAATTAATTATATATAAAACTTAATATAAATATGTATAATATTTTATCAAAATATATAAATTATAAAATTTTAATATTAATAAAATTATAAAAATATAAAATGAAAATTTTCATTTTCATCCCCGCCTTGCACCCGATTTATCCCATCCTGCTTTTGCTCCAACTGGAACGAAGATGAAAATTTCAAAATTCGCTCCGCCCAGCCCATTGTCATTCCTACCTCCGTCATATATATATATATATATACCTATTCCTATTTTCACATATATATATTAATAAAAGTTAGTTAACATAATTTAAATAATAATTTTTATTATTTGGCTAAAAAAATAATAATTTTTATTTTAACTTTTCAAAAATACCCCTCAATTAATTTAATTAACACTCACATAGTAAAATGTTTTAAAAAAGAAAATAGGCTTATGTTTTGGCACAGCTAAAAAAAAAAGTGGGTCTATATATATTTGAGACAGAGTAGTACTACAACCTAAACCAGATATAAATTAAATTCAAACAAACTTAAATTGAACAAAAAAAATAAACTCCAACCCAACTTACGAAGACGAGATTTGAACCTGTGTCAACCTTAACCATTTAAGCTATGCCTCATTAGCTAAATTTTATTATAATTTTAATAAAATCGACATGTGAATTTGAATAATCTTCTCACTGTCACTCTTAACTTAAAAATAATAATAATAATAAATTTTCATTTATTAATGTACATGACGGTTTTCAATAATTCAAGAATTTTGAAATGACTATAATAATTATAGACTGATTAGAATTGATTTGATCCGTTTGTAAAGACTGAAATTCAACTCAATCTTGCCTTAATTTCAAAATTAATTAGTATTAGTTATATGCATCCGTGTGTGAACACCTGCTTCCAAGAAATTGCCATTTCTGTCACTAGAATCAAAGTTCCAAAGACACTCGATTCCTCAAGAGTGGCAGCTTCAACCAACCAGTGAATTAGACGAATCCATAGACTCAAGCCTAGTCATGCATACCATTATGCAATTTCATATCCTTGACCCATTAATGTTTCTAAATTCATTTGAGGAAACCATAAAGAAACATAAAACCAAAAAAAAAAAAAGGTTGGGGAGGGTGAGGAATGAATTTTAACAATATATTTAACAATACAGAATATCTGTAACTGTAAACTAATTTGACCAAGAAAAAACACTTATTCAAAAGAAGCTTTTCATTTTCATCCTCTACAGTCTACATGTAGAGGCTACAATTATTATCCTAACAGCAAGAACAAAAGGGAATCCACCAATGTGATGTGCCAGATTAAGATTATTCCTCCTACTTAACACGAGTGACAGCTGAATGAATTGCGTCTGCAAGATGAGGTACTGTCTTAGAACTCAGACCAGCCATGCTAATCCTCCTGCATATAACATCCACAATCTAATTAGAAATTTTAAGTCAAAACACATTTTACATGTTGGGAAAATCCATGGTTCAAATGATGAACACAGTTATAATGACATAATTAGCATATCCCCATTTGATACTTTGATACCAAGAAAGAACAGAGTTTCTTACCCGTCAGATGTCATGTAGATGTGGTACTCCTTAGTCATGAAGGCAACTTGCTCAGAATTCAGTCCAGTGAAAGTGAACATTCCAATTTGTTTAATAATGTGACTCCAGTCACCGGGTGTTCCTGCCAAATTATAGACACGAAATAGGTATGAACATGGAATTTGACAGAGTTTGGATGCTTGGCCATAAATGTGTCAATATCATGTGCACAGTAGCTGTGTGCTCCAAGTGCCTACCATTTTGAGTTCCAAGATGGAGCAGTACATAAAAGTTTCAATGTTCATTTTCAAACTTTAGTTATCTCTTTCTCCAACCAAAAAGTTACCATAGCTTTCATCTAAGTTGAATACAGTACCCAAAATTTCAAAATGGACAAGCTCAACCAAACACACGCAGATAAGAACATATGCCCAGGAAAATGTATGCAGTCCCAGACCAAAATCATGCATACACATTTAGGCATTAGTTCATGCAAGTAAGAGTTACAATATTTCATAAACCCATACCAGTTCAGATCTGATCAAGCTGTTGCCTGGTGCAGCAGTAGATTGGGATTACACAACAAGGACAAAATCACAACCCTAATCAACACTCAATACCACCTCTTGCCCCATATTATTAGAATATGATTATTGAAACATAACACAATCAGAAGGTCAAAAAGAACAGAAAGCATATTAAGGGATTTCCCAAAAAAGAGAAGAAACTCAAGAATGGAACCTCTAGCACGCAAGGCATCAAAAAGTTGTCGGCGCATGCTAATAATACGGTCAGCCATTGCCTTCAGCTCAATGGTCCACTCATTGAACAAGTTCCTGAAAGCAAACCATAAAGAAACTTGAAATGCAGAAATTAAAAGCATGAAATCCATCCCCTCCTGCCCCTGTGATTGAGAGTTAGTTCTTCTTCCCTTTTGAATCAGGTCAAGGATAGGAATTGCAGTGGAACAAATGGGGGTTGGATTTATCCATAATTTCGCCAAAGTAAAAAATAAAACCAAGTTAGATTGCACAAGAGAGACATGGACATTTTCTATATGGTTACCTATCTTTTAGGATAACAGCCACTATAGATGCACCGTGAATGGGTGGGTTTGAATACATGGGTCTGATCACAAGTTTCAGCTGGCTCTCAACCTTGCCTGCAACATCAGCAGTCCTGCAAACCTGTAAAGATATGAATTCCATAAAGAAAATGAAGCCTGGGTCCTCATAAAGATACAATTAGACATCACATTTATATGTAAACACCATGGTTTCCTAAAATTTGGAAATCTTGGAGAAATTTGCAGAATCATAGATCTGTTCAGATTTAATAATAACTGCAGTTTGTACCAAAGAATGTAGAGACAACTCTTCCCAGACCAATTGAGTAATAAAAATTCCCTATAAGATTGATATTCAAAGTTCAGAGTCATACAATGCTCAAGGCACCAACACGTTCCCCATAGAGCCCCATGTTTTTTGCATAACTTTGAGCTACAAGAAGTTCACCACCATCAGCAACAAACATGCGAACAGGTTGTGCATCAGTGTCCAGGCTTCCACTTGCAAAACCCTAGGATAACAAGAAAATAATTTAAACTGATATGGGATGACCACATATGAACATCATCTTCTGAAGCTGCCAGCTAAACTTAGTAAGTTAAGAATCCATACTGCTTTAATTGCAGTAGTAGCAGTCTACCTGGTAGGCACTATCAAAGAAAGGCAACAATCCTTTTGATCTCATCAATTGCCTGATCTGCTCCCACTGCTGAGGAGTCGGATCAACGCCTGTGGGGTTGTGAGCACATGCGTGAAGAAGTATAATAGCTCCAGATGGGGCAGAACCAAGATCTTCCAACAAGCCTATTAACCACATTAAAATAGATACATTAAAAACTACAACAAAATCCCATAAAACTAATCAGTCCTCCAAAAGATACATAAGAGACTGAAAGAGACGATGTCCAAAGAAGATTTATTTTCTGATAGAAAATGTTGAAAGAAAATTCAGATTCAGTCATAGATGAAAGCCTAAAATTGCATGCTTACATAGAACCTCAAAATGAGAGGTTACACAGTTACTAGTTTATCTAGTAGAGGGTTTCCAAACCTTGGAAGTTCAGTCCACGTGTTGCAGGATCATAATAGCGGTAAGTTTTCACAGATAACCCAGCCAAAGTAAAAACTTTAGGGTGGTTTCCCCATGTTGGCTGGGGAATATATATGATGCGCTGCATAACAAGGTAAACATTAACACCAAGATGAGCCAACATTTTTATCACTTATAAGAGTTGATACAAATGAAAAGGTGAATGACAAAGCAGTTTACTTGGTGATAATGTCTGGCTAAAAATTCAGCTCCAACCCTCAAAGAACCAGTGCCTGACAAACACTGAACTGTGGTGACCCTGTTCTCTTGAATAGCAGGGCTATTTTGCAGCAAGAAAAAGCAAGCATTTGGTTAAACAATTATAGCATGCAAATTCATTTGCATAATAGAACCAAATGTAATTAAAAAGATAAAAGACATAAACAAGCTGCACCTGTCAGCACCAAAAATAAGCTTAGCACTCAATTTGTTGAAGTCAGCCAATCCAGTAATAGGAAGATATTCCTTCACACGTGACCTACATAAGAGAGGTAATTAAGGACATTAATGTAGAATTGAGCTTGTAGTAACAGCTAACAACATTAAAAAAAGCTCACCTATCATTAACAAGCTGCTGTTCAGCTTTTCTCACTACATTCAGAACAAGAGGTTTTCCTTCCTAAATGCACACAAAAAAAAAAGAAAAAAAAAAAGAGGGCCATCAGTCATCTAACATTCGCAACCTTGCCCCTTGCATTTTTGCAAAGAGAGTATTGTTTCCATGACTCAAACCCATCACCTTCTGGTCATAAAGAAATAAACTTTATCATTGATTATTACAACAAAAGACATATATATACATACAAAGTTGAATTGATTTACAAGATATTGGCAATTGGGGTGATGGCAAATGGAATGAACCAAAACCCACCTTTATGTAACCAGGCAAATTTTTACTAAAAATTTCACTGATAATAATCTAATAAGCAGATATAAGGGAAAAAAAAAATCATAAAACCAAACTAACCTCAGTTCGATAAGCACCAACTCCCAAATTCAGCTTAACAGGGCTGGGGTCTTTATTAAACGCCACGGTTACCTGTTTAAAAAAAAAAAAAAAAAAAAAAAAAAAAAAGATCACAAGACCTCTAATCTCTAAATCGATCAGAAAACTCATTAATTGACGATTCAGTAATTATAAAAGAGAGATGCATACACCGAGGATAGGGTCCTCAGAGGCGCGAACAACATGAGAGAAAACAGAATTTGGTTGAAAGCCAGAACCAGAAGTGGGAGAAGCAGAGATGACGGTGTCGTTTTGAGAATCCATATTGACACCAAGGTGTCTAGCCACAACATTTATCCTCCGATCGCTCGCCCCAGAAGAAGAAGAAGAAGAAGAAGAGAGGTGATCAGAACGCATTTTCAAACTTAACTTTGAAATTATAGTTAATTTGTATAAAGAAATGTTATTTTTCAGTGTATTGTTTGCGGATAAATTGGGTTTACTGTTATTTGGTTTTCAGTTGGTGTTGTTATAGAAGAATAAGAAGAAGAAGAAGAGCTCAACTGTGGCACAGACTTACGCGGCGAGTGACGGTGACTGTTATCTGCTGACAGAGAAAATGTTTTTGGGCATATCCTTCTTTCTAGAAACAGTGGCACGTTTGTCGATACTGGATTAAATTTCATCATTCCCATAAAATTAATTAATTAATCCGTACCATTTTATTTAAGACATATTTTTTACATAAAATTCAAATGTGTGTTAAATAATATATTATTTTTTTTATATACTTTATTAAATACAATTTTTTATAAATTTTTAAAAAAATTGAATTAATATCTAAGGATAAAATAGATATTAAGAGTAAAAAAAATATTAAAAATAAAAATGAGACATATTTTTTAAAACATTTTAAAAAAAAATTTCAAATAAAATGAGACGGAGAGAATAATAAATCCTTTTGTGTTGTAAATCGGCTTATTAGCACAGCGGATCAAAGACAATAAAAAAAAATATAAAGCAATAAAGTAAAGAGAGAGAAGAAAATATGTATAGAGAAAATGGGTTCCGAACTCTTATTATTAGATTAACTATAGCTTTCCTTATATAGAGGAATAGTTAGGATTTAGTGTATACAACATTACTGAAATAACCCTATACTATAATCTCTCTAAAATATATACTCAATGATGTTTAAGTAATATTCAAATATAATAATTATTTATAACACTCCCTCTTAGATATTACTTGGACAATGAATATGCTTTGTTAAAAACCTTGCTAGAAAACCCAATAGGAAAAAAAAACATAGCTAAGGAAAGAGTACAATTCATGCGCTATTCTATCATTGCACAGATTGTCTCATTAAAACCTTTGGTCAATAAAATCCTGTGGGACAAAAACTTGACTGAGGAAAAAGAGTACAATCTTATATTGATTCGCTCCCCCTAATGAGGACAACATTTTAAGACGGCACATATCAATAAATAAAACAAGTTATTCAAATATGACATTAGATGAGGACTTGGTAAATAAGTCTACTATATTGTCACTCGAGCGAATTTGGTGGATATCTATTTCATCACTCTTCTAGAGCTTATGCGTATTAAAGAATTTGGGTGAAATATATTTAATTCGGTTACCCTTAATATATTCACTTTTAGTTTGTGCAATACATATTGCATTATTCTTAAATAATATAATATGAGTATCTTTATTGAGGTACTTCGGGACCATAAATTTTTTTTTATAAATTGCAGTATCATAATAAGTAAATACATACTTAGACTGATATTTATCCTTATATGGATCAGACAAATAACCAGCATCCGCATGTAGACCAATGTCAAATATGAATTATATGAAAATATTACCAAATCAATAGTGTCTCGAAGATAACACAATAAGTCTTTTACACCACTCTCATGTCTCTTGGTAGGT
>CATKHJ010125497.1:0-11930 GCA_949750685.1 Vernicia montana | reverse complement strand
TCATATCACGTTTCAGTATAGTTATATCATTCATAGTACTTACAATTTTCACATTATAATACGCAAGGTTTTCATAACTCATTAGAGTTATGATAATGCTATAAAATATAAAATTTATGGATAGTATGATAAAGAGATAATAATGGGAATGAAACGGGATATTTGTATGTTAAGTGCATTGTTTGTTTATTTTGCAATGTGTATGTGTTTATATGTATTTTTATTGAATTAATTAAGGTAATGTGACTATGTTTTGAAGTTGTAATGATATAGAAAGGTATAAATTAAAATGCCAAGCGAAAGGAAAGGAAGAAAGTTACGAAAAAATTTTAAGTTCAGAAAATGTGCTCAGATGGGCTTGTTAATGGGCTTTTGGACTCTAAGGCCCAAGCCCAATCATGGCTGGCCTATCAATGCTCACAAGATGGTGGAGCTTAACTATATTAAGGTTAGAATAAGTTAACTAAGGTTAGGGTGGAGTTTGGTTATGTTAGACAAATTTTGGTGTAGTAGCCATTGATGTTGACTTTGTCACACTTCCAAAATTTTGGTTAAACTCATCTTCCCATCACTAAGTCCAAGTTCATTTTCTATCATCATTTCCATGCTAAGTCACCATCCACCTAAGGGCAATCCTAACCATCCATCTTGATTGATCATAGCCATCCATCTTGAATGAATCAAAGCCATTGAGATTATAGGATTAAATCACCACCCTTAAAATTCATTTATATATAAATTGAAAAATTGTCTATTATCTTCATTTTTAACTAAACACTAAAAATCTATTCTCACAAAAATCTAAAAGCACTCAACTTGTTCTTCAACTTAGAACACCAAATCAAAGAATTCAAGGTGAGGATTTGAGTTTATTAAGTTATTTCTTTATTCCTAGCTTAAGCTTGATGAGTTAGTAGCAAATATATATATATTTTTTGATTTCTATGTTTAAATTTTGTTAATAAAATTCATAGAAAAGTTAAATTAAATATGTTATGTGATGGATTATGAGAATTTGAGTTAAGTAATTGAGGTTGAACAAGTAAAAATAAGCATGTGAAGTATGAAACTCAAGTTGGAAAAATTCCAACAAGGGTTCGTCCTCTTTGGGTTTTATGGGGAGAAAGTGTTCTAAATTTATTTTAATAATATCTAAGATCATTTGGGGGTGTGGAAAAGTGGATTGAAAGTATCAAATTGAATTATGGGAATTTTATACAAAACTTGAAATTTTGGAGGCATAATTGATGTTTTAAGGAAAGTATGTGATTTGATGAATGTTTTTGATGTTTGCTTGATGCTATAGGCTTTACATCATGTTAATTTCATTATTCAATGATCAATTTAAGATTTGGTTAAGAAATTTTAGATTTTCTCCAAATCAATCTATTATGGAAAAAAATTTGAGTTTAAGAGAATTGAAGTAATTTAATTTCAATTGAGTGATGGATAATGATTGTTTGGATGTTAATTGGATGAATCTATGTTCAATTTAAAGTTTGAATATGAAATTGATAGTTTTTCCCAAATTCTAGGGTTCTTAAGTCAAATTGAAAATTTTGAGAATTTAGCATGAACTATTAAAATTGGTTGGCCAATTGAGTTTAAATATGATATAATTTAATGATTTTAAGATCAATTTGGAATTTACTTGAATGAAAATAATTTTTCCCAATTTAATGGATTAGGATCATTTAGGGATTTTGAATATAAAAGGTACATTGGTACCATTGAATAATAGAAAATTTTATTTGGTTGAATATGGGATTTAATTATGGAATTGAAAAGGGAAAGGAATCAAATTCCTTAATTTGAATATTTGGCTATCATATAGAATGTATGATTAAATGTTAAATTTTTGAACTAAGATTATGTGTGATGTTTGTTAGTATGTCTTAACCATGATTTGGTAATATTATTCAAATATGGTTAAGAATGGGAAAGGTGATAATAAAGTTAAAAATAGAATATAGTTAGTGATGGTAAAAGAATATAAATTAATGTACAACTTGTGTAATGTGATTGTAGAATCAAAAGGCAAGGGTATTATTCAAAATATCGAGGAATCTCACTTTTAATTGCGTTAAGTACTAATTAGGAGCTAAGGAGTTCGATGTGAGTACTTAATAATATTATACGATTTATGCCTTAAATATGAGCATTTATGTTCAATCATTTCCTATTTGAAATGCATTGCAACTCTTTGGCAAGAATTATTTGTTTTATTGTTTATTAAGCCAAATCGAGAAAATATTTCTTTATGGCATTTGGCCACACGAGCCTATATTGATTTGGTCTTATAATGTGACCAAGGATGGGAATTAAATTGTTATTGATGTATTATCCATTGAATCATTTCATGGATAGAAAAGATATATTATTATAATGATACCATGATAAGCAGAATGCCCCTTTGATGTGGGCCAAGATATCGGACCTTGTGTACAATGGTAATGGAACCCGCGGATAGGGTAAGAGTATCCGAACCTTAGCTAGGAAAGGTTTAATGTCCCCAGTACACATAACCTGATCAGTTGTGCATGTGATTAGGCATGTGGGAGTGAGCAAGGCGTAAGCCGCCACTCGATTGATTATGGGGGAAACACACCATTTCCAAGGAAATGAATTATTTCTGCTAAAGATATAATATCTGTTATAAATATGAAAGTTGTTCCATAAGAATAATTTTGATTAGCATCGCTTCGTTGTTAAAAGGAACCACCATTATTCGTACATTATTTGTTTATTCTGTATTATATTATTTTATACTCACTGAGCTTGTCTCATTCCATAGTTGTTGTTTATTTTCAGGACTAGTAAATAGGTCAACAAGGTAAATTCCAAGTTCTGTATCTTCGCTTGGAAATTGCACTGCTATTTTGGTAATGTGGTATGGATATGTAATATTTTCAGAAGTTTCCCTCTAGAGCTCCATGGATTTCAAAGTCTGTAATGATGATATAACTTGGAATATTGTCTGCATGGTATGTGGTATGATACAATGTTCTCATAGTCCAAGCACGTAAGTAACTTATGATCAACTTAGATAAAATTGATGGAAAATGGAGTTCAAAAGTAAAAACATGTAAATGGTATTAAGTAGATAATTGATTTCCTCACAAATGTTTAATATGTTATTGGATATTAAGAAATGGTAATTATGGTTTCGATTATGGGGTAATGATAACTTAGTAATTAATGGACGTTAATAATAATTAAAAAGGGTTCTACGGGTTTAGGTGACCTTAAGTCTCCCTATACCTTAGGACAGTCATGGTCCAAAGATGGGTCGTGACAAAGTTGGTATCAGAGCGAAGATTTAAGTCTTTTCATATATCTCGAGTCGTAAGTTAAACCATGGAGCATAGGATTCCTTGTTGTCAGTAAAGTATCTTACTAAGTCAGATCATCGTCAACGTAGCATATTAAGTTATCATCCTTCTATGATATTTATGTATCTTATTGTTAAATGTCATTGGTAAGTTATGAAATGTTTGTACAAATGCTTTCAGTATGCATTTCATTTTGAATCACCCATATTGTTTGAGAGTATCGATATTCTCATTTGTTAAGACCTTTTTGTTTAATGAAACCAAGATTCATAAATGTTACCGTTATTGAATCATTTTTCATTGATTGACTCTATTGTCATCGTTATTGAAATCCATGTCATTATTATCAAGTTCATTGCTATCGTTATCAAATTGCTTCGATATCAAATCTGATAATTATTATTATTGAATCTATCGTAATTGTTGTTGGATCCATTGCAAAGTTTTTATTACTCTATTATCAAAAGCCTATTTATTTGAATTCATTGTCATTATCAATGAATCAATTGTCATTGATTGTATCCATTGTTAACGTTGAATATATTGTTACTGTCAATGAATTCTTTGTTATTGATTGAATCCATTTTTATTGTTGAATCTATGATTATTGAACAAATCCGTGATTATTGTTATTTGTTTTGAATTCCTCATCATCGATTGAATTCCTTGTCATCGATTGACTCTGTTGTTATTGTTATAGAATTCATTAAAGCTGTTATTGAATTCATTATTATCGTTATTGACTATTGTCGATTTAAACGATTGTTAGCATCATTGAATCCTTTGTTATTGGTTGAACCCATCGTTTCTGATTTTTAAAATCATTTGTACTGAAAGGTCTTGTGACTCCATTATTGATAAATCATTTCATTGAAATCCATTATCATTGATTATTGAAAAATCAACATTTGAAATCTTTTGTACTATAAAGCTTTATTGCTTCATTTTCGGTAAGCCTTTTCCTTGAATTCCATACGCTAAAGATTAAAGGAGAAATTCTTTCATTTTTAATTGTCATTGAAGGACCATTTGTTAATGAAATTGCTATAATTTTATAATATTTGTATATGGATGTGTTTGTTTGTATAATAAGGAACGATGATGGGTATATTATAATGTTTGTATGGAAATTAGTATATATGATAATGATTTTGCTCTACGGATTATATAGAATGGCTAAATGGTATATGTGTGATTAATGGGATGGAATGAGTAAGGGTAATTGGTGATTGATGTGTATACGAAATAAATTGCGTATTTTGAATATCAAAGTTATGATGTGTGAATTGAATGAATGACATTTTGTATATTGCTCTCGGCAAAAATGTTGCCCATAAAATTGCTCAGCAAGAGAGATAGAAGTCCTAGGAAGTTGATAGCATCGTCTCAGATATAGCATCTAATGTTGCATCTGTTCGAAATACGGATCGAGAATCTCCCTGATCAAGGTAGCGTATCGCAAGTGGTGGAGAACAAGGACTACCAGGGGATATGGAAGCATTACGACAAGAGAATGAAGCGATGAGATGAGAACTCTTGGAACTAAGGCATCAGCATCAGGAAGTAACACCACCACCTATGGGGCCACCTGTACCATAAGTGGATAATGTACCTCCTATTCTACCGCGAGACCCATGTAGGGTGAGGAGAAGAATGTTACTGGGAGAAGAAGTTATGGTGAATGACTTGAAGAAGTTTAAACCGTTGAAATTTTCAGGGGAAGAAGGGGAGGATCCCTAGAAATTTTTAGAAGAGATGGACAAGATAGCTCAGAGGATGACATGTTCGGATGAGAAATTGATTGAGCTAATAGGCATGCAACTTTCAGAGTGATGCGTGGGGTTGGTTCCAGAGGAATGTGGAAGAGCGATTGTACGGTGATAATCCACCTACTTGGGAGGAGTTCAAGTAGGAACTGATGAATTAATTCCTGTCTGAAGGTGAGAGATAGAATCATGCACTTCAATTTGAATAATTGAAGCAGAGGTTGGGAATGTTAGTTTCAGACTATGCCCGAGAGTTTAAGGGGTTGAGCAAATATGCCACTCATATTGTGCCAATGGAGGCTAGCAGAGTTGACCGATTCCGCCGAGAATTGGTAGCTTTGCTATATCATGTTTTAGTGGCCACTAAGTTTTCTTCTATGGCTAAACTAATCGATAAGGCTAAGCTTATGGAGGCAGGGCAGAAAGAGCGAAATGAATGGAAAGAGACTAAAAACAGAAGAGTAGGAATAAGGGGCAGGGTAGCCAACAAAGAGGTAGTTTTGCCCAGAATAGGGGTGCGGAGCAGAATTTCAATGTTTCTACTCCTTACCAGCCACGAGGAAGCGGACTAAGTCAGGTTCGGGCTGGTAGTGTTTCAGTAGCTTTAACGCCTGGTAATGTGAGTACTTATAGAATTGGGTAGTGGAAGCAAGTTTTTCCCATATGTACCTTATGTGGATGGCCACATAAGAGAGAGTGTCAGAGAGCCTTAGAAGTATGTCTTCAATGCGGTCAAATGGGGCATTTTATTAAGGATTGTCCACAGACGGTCAATCAAAGGGCAGTCATAGCAGTGTCACAACCCACTGTACAAATGAACCGACCTAATAACCATGGTCAAGGAGGGCGAGGACAAAGTGTAGGACAATCCTCGAATAATGTCAAAGCCACAGAAGGCAGAGATAGAGGGAGAGTATATGCTCTCAATCAGCAGGAAGCAGGAACTTCTCATAATGTTGTTACAGGTACTATTTTTGTTCAGTCTCTAAATGCTAGTTGCTTGTTTGATTCTGGTGCGATGCATTCTTTTGTTTCATCTTATTTTGCCAAGAGGTTAAGAAAGGATAAAGAAGTTATGCATGAACCCATAATTATCACCACGCCATTAAAAGATAATGTGATAGTAGATCAGGTGTATACAGATTGTGTGATTGAGATTGAGGATAGGAAATTTCTTATAGATTTGATTGAACTAGAAGTCTAAGGATTTGATGTTATTTTGGAAATGGACTGGTTGTCTAGGCATCATGGCCATATAGACTGTCGTGGTAAAAGGATTGACTTCAAAGGCGATAATGGGCAGGAGTTTAGATTTCAAGGGAATAGAAGTAACCTTTCTATGAATTTTATTTCGGCCATAGAAGCAAAAAGGATGCTAAGGAAAGGTTGCCAAGCATTTTTGGCATAAGTAATGGATACTAGTAAGGTAGACAGTAATGCTAAGAAGATTCCTATAGTGAAAAATTTTCCTGATGTTTTTCCTGATGATTTACCGGGAATGCCACCAGATAGAGAAATCAAGTTTTCGATTGACCTTCTACCTGGAACTTAACTGATATCGATACCACCTTATCGAATGGCACCTTCAGAGTTAAAGGAGTTGAAAGTTCAACTGCAAGATTTACTTGATAAGGGTTTTATAAGACCAAGTAGTTCCCCCTGGGGTGCTCCGATTTTGTTTGTTAAGAAGAAAGATGGATCCTTTAGATTGTGTGTTGACTATAGACAGTTGAATAAGGTGATAGTAAAGAATATATATCCTTTTCCAAGGATTGATGATTTGTTCGATCAATTACAAGGATCCAGTTACTTCTCAAAGATCGATTTGCGATCAACTCAAGATCCAAAGAGAGGATATTTGTAAAACTGCGTCCAGAATGAGATATGGTCATTATGAGTTTACTGTGTTTCCTTTTGGTTTGACCAATGCACCAGCAGCTTTTATGGACCTAATGAATCGAGTATTCAAACCTTTCTTGGATAGATTTGTGATTGTGTTTATTGATGATATCTTAATTTACTCAAAGAGTAAAAAGGATCAGAAAGGGCATTTGAGAACGGTGTTACAAACTCTGAGGGAGCATAAGCTTTACGCCAAATTATCAAAGTGTGATTTTTGGTTGGAACAAGTATGTTTCCTTAGACATGTGGTGGGTAAGGAAGGAATTAAAGTAGATCCTAAGAAAGTGGAAGCGGTAGCAAATTGGCCTCGACCTACAATTGTCACGAAAATAAGGAGTTTCTTGTGATTGGCAGGTTACTATCGTTGATTCATAAAGGATTTCTCGAAGATAGTGACACCGTTAATGAGGCTTACCATAAAGCAAGTTAAGTATAAGTGGGATGAAGCTTGTGAAGAGAGTTTTCAAAAGCTTAAAGACTGCTTAATTTTGGCTCCGGTGTTAGCTCTACCTGAAGGGAATGAAGGTTTTGCTATATACTGTGATGCTTCGAGAGTTGGTTTAGGGTGTGTGTTAATGCAGAACGGAAGGGTCATTGCCTATGCATCTAAGCAATTAAAGAGACATGAAGTAAATTATTCCACCCACGTTTTAGAGATGGCAACAGTTGTATTTGCTTTAAAAATATGGAGACATTATTTGTACGGGAAGAAATGCGAGGTCTATACTAACTTAAGAGCCTTCAGTATATTTTAAAGCAAAGAGATTTAAATTTAAGGCAGCGGCGATGGGTAGAATTGCTTAAGGATTACGATTTTCAAATCTTTTATCATCCTGGTAAAGCTAACGTGGTAGCAGATGCTCTTAGTAGGAAGTCGATGGGTAGTCTTTCTCATATAACGACGCTAAAGAGGCCTGTACTGAGAGAGTTAAAGCAGATGTTCAACGAAGGCTTGCGATTGGAGGTGAGTGATTCACAAGTATTATTAGCTCATTTCCAAGTAAAGCCGAAACTTATTGATGAAATTAAAACCTTACAAAGTCAAGATCCTCAATTAGAGTAGATTAAGGAAGACTTGGAGAAGGGACAAGCTCTAGAGTTCAAAATGGAGGAAGATATTATGAAATGTGGCAATCGACTTTGTGTGCCGAATGTAGAAGGGCTAAGAGAGAGGATTCTGAAAGAGGCACACCAAACTCCTTATAGTGTACATTTGGGTACCACCAAAATGTACCACGATGTGAAAGGATTGTATTGGTGGTCGGGGTTGAAGAAAGACGTGGCGAATTTTGTTGCTTCATGTCTTACCTGTCAACAGGTGAAATTTGAACACTAATGACCTTCTGGGTTACTTCAGGAGATAAAATTTCCAGAGTGAAAGTGGGAACATGTTACTATGGATTTTGTAGTAGGATTACCAAGAACGATGAAAGGATATGACTCAATCTGGGTCATAGTGGATCGGTTGACAAAATCGGCACATTTCATTGAAGTAAAGACCACGTATATCGCGGTTGATTATGCTTATATTTATATCAATGAAATTGTGAGATTGTATGGAGTTCCACTTTTGATTATTTTGGATCGAGGTACCCAATTTACTTCAAGATTTTGCTAAAAGCTACAAGAGTCACTGGGAACGCAACTTGACTTTAGCACTGCTTTTCATCCGCAAACGGATGGACAATTATAAAGAACAATTCAGACGCTGGAGGATATGCTTCGCATGTGTGTTATGGATTTTGGATGTAGCTGGGATAGGCATCTTCCACTTGTTAAATTTGCATACAACAGTAGTTATCATTCCTCTATAGGAATGGCGTCTTTTGAAGCATTGTTTGGTAGAAAATTTAGATCTCCAATCTGTTGGACGGAGGTTGGCGATAAGTATCTCGAAGCCCCTGACATGGTAAAAAAAGCTACTGAAAAGTGAAAGTTATCCAAGAGAGACTAAAAACTACTTTTAGTCATCATAAGAGTTAAGCAGATCCTAAGAGGAAGGATATTCAATTTGCGGTAGGGGACCATGTATTCTTGAAAATTTCTCTAATGAAGGGAGTGATGAGATTCGACAAAAAGGGAAAGTTATCTCCTCGATTTGTCGGACCTTTTGAGATTCTTAGTAGGGTCGGAGAAGTTTCATATAAACTAGCACTACCTCCTACAATGGAACACGTACATCCAATTTTTCATGTGTCAATGTTGAGGAAGTACGTACCTAATCCTTTGCATGTATTGTAACCATAGCTTATTAAGGTTGATAAAAAACTTTCCTATAAAGAAGTTCCAATTGCTATTTTAGACCGACAAGGGAAGAAGCTGTGAAATAAGGAGGTACCAAAGGTAAAAGTCCAATGGCGTAACCACAACGTGGAGGAATGCACATGGGAAAGTGAGAGCGATATACTTCAGAAGTATCCTTACTTGTTTCAGACATAGCGGGTAAGTTCTTTAAAATTCGCGAATGAATTTTTTTTTCTAAGGGGGGTAGAATGTAATACCCAAGGTTTTTATAACTCATTAGAGTTAAGATAATTCCAAAGAATATAAAATTTTTGGATATTATGATAAAGAAATAATAATGGGAAATATTTGTATGTTAAGTGCATTGTTTGTTTATTTTGCAATGTGTATGTGTTTATATGTATTTTTATTGAATTAATTAAGGTAATGTGACTATGTTTTGAAGTTGTAATGATATGGAAAGGTAGGAATTAAAATTCCAAGTGAAAGGAAAGGAAGAAAGTTATGGAAAAATTTTAAATTCGGAAAAAGTGCTCGAATGGGCTTGTTAATAGGCTTTTGGACTCTAAGGCCCAAGCCCAATCATGGCTGGCCCACCAATGCACACAAGATGGTGGAGCTTAACTATATTAAGGTTAGAATAAGTTAACTAAGGTTAGGGTGGAGTTTGGATAGGTTAGACAAATTTTTGTGTAGTAGCCATTAATGTTGACTTTGTCACACTTCCAAAATTTTGCTTAAACTCATCTTCCCATCACCAAGTCCAAGTTCATTTTCTATCATCATTTCCATGCTAAGTCACCATCCATCTAAGGGAAATCCTAACCATCCATCTTGATTGATCATAGCCATCCATCTTGAATGAATCAAAGCCATTGAGATTATAGGATTGAATCACCACCCTTAAAATTCATTTACATATAAATTGAAAAATTGTCTATTTTCTTCATTTTTAACTAAACACAAAAAATCTATTCTCACCAAAAACTAAAAGTTTTCAACTTGTTCTTCAACTTAGAACACCAAATCAAAGCATTCAAGGTGAGGATTTGAGTTTATTAAGTTATTTCTTTATTCCTAGCTCAAACTTGATGAGTTAGTAGCAAATATATATTTTTCTTTTGATTTCTATGGTTAAATTTTGTTAATAAAATTCATGGGAAAGTTAAATTAAATATGTTATTTGATGGATTATGAGAATTTGAGTTAAGCAATTGAGGTTGAACAAGTGAAAATAAGCATGTGAAGTATGAAACTCAAGTTGGAAAAATCCAAACAAGGGTTCGGCCTATTTTGGTTTTATGAGGAGGAAGTGTTCTAAATTTATTTTAATAATATCTAAGATCATTTGGGGTGTGAAAAATTGGATTGGAAGTGTCAAATTGAATTATGTAGATTTTATACAAAACTTGAATTTTTGGAGGCATAATTGATGTTATAAGGGAAGTATGTGATTTGATGAATGTTTTTGATGTTTGCTTGATGTTATAGGCTTTACATCATGTTAATTTCATTATTCAATGATCAATTTAAGATTTGGTTAAGAAATTTTATATTTTCTCCAAACCACTCTATTATGGAAAAAATTTGAGTTTAGGAGAATTGAAGTAATTTAATTTCAATTGAGTGATGGATATTGTTGACCTATTATGTGTATTGATTTACAAAACTTAGTAAAATTGATGAAAATACTCTTTATATATTCATATTATACTTATATATTCATCAAGAATATTTTAATATTGATCAAAGCATGTAAAAAGCTATTTCAGGGTATGAACGCACGTTCAAGAAGATGAACGCACGTTCATATATGTGCACAAGAAGAACAAATTACACAGAGAGCTTTTGAACGAGCCTTCAAGGTTCTGAACGCACGTTCATGAACTTGAACGCAAGTTCAAGTAGATGAACACATGTTCATCATGGAAAGTTCAAAATCTTCAAATCTCACAGAGAGCTTTTGAACGAACCTTCAAGGTTCTGAACGCACGTTCATGAACTTAAATGCACGTTCAAGTAGATGAATGCACGTTCATCATTGAAAGTTCAAAATCTTCAAATCTCACAGAGAGCTTTTGAACGAGCCTTCAATCTTATGCACCGTTGGTTCAAGAAGCTTGAACGCACGTTCAAGGTGCGCAAATCATAAAAAAAATAGCTGTTGGAAGTTGGAGGGAAGATCAAGAAAGTTAAGTAAGAGCTTGGTATGAGAGGTTGAGTAACTTTTTGCTAGAAAATAGTTTTTCAAAAGGCAAAGTTGACACAACTCGTTTCATTAAGCATGACAAGATACATATTATAATTATGCAAATATATGTTGATGATATTATATTTGGTGCTACTAATGAATTGCTTTGCAATAAATTTTCTAAGTCTATGCAAGGTAAATTTGAAATGAGCATGATGGGAGAGCTTAATTTCTTCTTGGGACTTCAAATCAAGCAACTCGAGCAAGGAACCTTGATAAACCAAGCAAAATACACCAAAGAGTTTCTCAAAAGATTTGGAATGGAAAACAGCAAACCTTAAACCACACCTATGGGGACTTCAACAAAATTGGAAGTTGATGAGAAAGGTAAATCGGTTGATTCCAAACTTTATAGAAGCATGATAGGATCATTGTTATATCTCACTGCATCTAGACCGGATATTCTATTTAGTGTATGCATGTGTGCACGCTTTC